>JAHNEJ010001407.1:0-119899 GCA_022559845.1 Amorphophallus konjac
TTTAAACGAGGGGCACCCTCCGGTGAAAGGTAAGCCAAAAAGGCAATCATACGCCCTAAACTCCTGAGCACGAACCGCTTCACCCCTTCGGTGGAGAGGGATCTCACGCATAAAGTAGCCCCTCCCCATTATTGCTCCCGCCATAGCTCTACTGACTTAAGCATCAGAGGGTTTACCCCAGGGACTCCCCCTGGGCCCTCTGATCCGTTTCCCTATCTTGCAGTTCATAATCTGGTGATTATCAGCCCGCTCAGGAACATCGCGAGATTTCGCCTCTTCAGTGTGCTTTCTTTTTCGTTATTGAACTGGTTTCATCGTAGGGTCAAGATTAAGAAGTTGCATTACTGTCTCCTCGGGGATTCCGGGAAGATCCTCATCAGACCATGAGAAAACATGAACATACTCTAAAAGGAAATTCTTGCATTGAGCTTGTACTCCATGCAACAAATCAGCCCCAATCTTCACTTTGAGGGTTGGGTCATCCTTAAGAAAAATCGACAACAGTTCCCTTCCAGGCTTGCCTGTCTCCGCCCTATCCTCAATTGCCCCAAGCCCCTTACCTTTGTCCTCTCGCCCTACGGCTTCTACAGAGATTACAAAGCACCTTCTAGCCGTTGCTTGGTTACCTTGGACTTCCCTGGTGCCAAATTTAGTGGGAAACTTCATTTTTTGGTGGTAAGTGGAGGGAACTGCCTTTCTCCGGCCGAGGATACCTTGACCGAAGATCGCGCTATAGGCCGATATTTCCTTAACCACCATGAAGTTTTCCATGAAAGTTATGGCTTTGGGAGGGGTACCGAGGTTAACGGGCAAGCTTAGGGCTACCTCGGGATAAGTTGCCTAGCCATTGAATCCACAGAGGGGGGTTCGAATCGGACGCAGTCTCGATGAATTTTCACCCATCTTCAGCAAACACTCGTACGATAGAACGTCGGGGGCACTGCCATTATCCACTAAGATCCTATCAATGTTACAATGATTTATAGTGCCCGAGATTACAAGAGCATCATCATGTAGGGTGACCACCGCTTCCAAATCTTTGTCAGAAAAAATCAAGGCTTGTTGATCATTTGGCGGAGGCGGAGCTCTGGGAGGCTCGATTGGCTCGCTCGGCATGACGCTTCCTTCCTCAACTGTTGTCCCCTCCCGAGGTTGATCCCCCTAAGATGACATTGATGTGGATCCCGTGGGGCGGTTGTCGATTTCTTCTAGGGGGATCCCACTATCCTCCTGTTGCTCAGCTACGTACTGGGAGAGATGTCCTTGGCGGATGAGACTCTCGATCCCGTCCTTGAGCCGTTGACAATCACAAATATGATGGCCGTGATCGTCATGGAACTGATAGTGCTTCCGATGACTGCAGCGTCTCGGGTCGGCTTTCATCGGCTCGGGTCGGTGGAGTAGGCCCGAGTCCTTGATTTCTTGGTATATTTCATAGATAGGGGTAGATAAGGGGGTGTAGCACTCAAATTTGCACGGGGGCTCCCTCCAGTCGTCTTCTCAATTCCTCCTCTTCCCTTGCCTAGAAGCTTGCTCAGATGACCGCTTTTTCTATCCTTCTCGCCCCGAGCTCGCGGGGTCTCTACTGCCATTGAGGACTTCCTCACACTCTAAATGATGTAGAGCCAAGACTACCAGATCGGTGAGAGAGGAGGGAGGGTTGAGCACCAGTTCCCTCCAGAGGCTTTTGTTGTATCCCTGTGATTTTGATGATGTCAAACACTATGACTCCTCTTGAGTCTGAATGTGAATGAGATGATGATGTCATATGTGTTGATGTTGATCCAGAATTGGTTTGATGCATTGCTCTAATGTTTTGTTGAAGTCATCATGATTTTCATCATGTGTAGGAGCATGTGTTTGAATGATGAAAAGAACAAGTATGTGTTTGAATGATGAAAAGAATAGGTCTCAAAGGTTTCTAAAGCAAAGTCAAGTTAGTAAAATTCAAGCTAACTATGAAGTCATGGAAGTGGTACATTCAGCGGAATAAGAGGGTTGGTACAGTAGATCAGCAGAAGTCAACAGTTGAAGATTTCAAGAAGAGAAGATGAAGTGTCCAGAAGAGGTCAAAGCTGGATCACTACTGCCTCGAGGCAGTGATATCAAATGGAGCTATTTCCAATTTCCTGCCTCGATGCAACAAAGCTATGCCTCGACACAGTAATACTCAAAGAAGTCGCTTTAAGCGTTTTGCACCGATGCAACAAACAACTGTCTAGACGTAGAGATGTTCAACGAAACAACTCTAAAGCTCTGCCTCAACGCATCAGAATACTGCCACGATGCATCAAGATTCAAATCTGGTCTGCAAAAGAACATCACGTCGATGCACAAGTAGCTGCATCAACGCACTAAATGGCAAGCAGTCGAAAAGATTTCTGGAAGCCTTTTATCTTTAATACTCCACCGACACAGTCGGAGTAATGCATTGACACACTAAGGTCAGTCCTCATCTAGTGCATCGACGCATCAAATGGTTGCACCAATGCATCACGTCTAGGATCTGAAGTTGAGAACTACCACGTCAAAGCTTCAAGATAATGCATCGGCACATCTAGCTTGCAACCAGCAATTGGAACTCTGCATGGTCAAAGCACTAGAAGGAGTAAATATTCTCAATAGGGTAGGTCGAAGCCGCGAGTCACTGATCCGACACATCAGTCATCAGTAGATGAGTCATTACAATCTGCCTCGACCTGATGGCATATGCCTCGACACTTCTCATTCACCTTTTTAATGCACTTAAGGAAACATCATTATCTGATATGTCAAGTGTAATTAAAGGATTTCTAAGGATTAATCATATTCACTTGAGTGTCAATGAAGGGTACTTAAGGAAGATCTACATCACCAAGTAGAAAATCATCCTGAGCACGTGATGAACCCAAGTGAATCACGTGCCTTGCTTCCGTGGAAATTTTGGCGTGTAATCCAATCCACCTGGTTGATCTCTGGAAAGTTCATAAGAGTCAGAATATTCCTTCTGACACCTGGACCAATGAAATAATTTGGACATGGATCAGATTTTCTGAGTAAATAACATTTTCTCTGCTATATATATAGCAGCAGATCGAAACGAAGAAGCTGCTGCGGAGAGGAGCTGTGATAGAAAGATTGTGAAGGTTGAGGGGCTGAGAAGAAGAAAAGGAAGAGAGATCTGAGTGAAATAGAGAGAGGTCTGAGTGAGAAGATTGAGAGGAAAAGAAGAAGTGGGAAAGAGCAGTAGTTGCATAGAAGAAAAGAGACCGAGCATTGAGAAGAAGAAGAAAAGAAAAAGAGTGAGAAAGTGAGAGAGAAGCAGCCAGCTCGAGAGTTAGAGTGTAGCCAAAGCATCCTGAAGATCTGAAGTTTTTACTAGCTCGTGGATCAAATCCAGAGCTATTTTGCTCCTAAGGTGCTACATTTTGTTTGTTCTTTCTTTTGTGTTTTCTTTTGCTCCTCCTTCATTTTTTCTTCTGGTTTTCTGATACCCTCTTTTGGGATCGGGTGTTCCTTTTGAGCTATCAGAAGAAGGGAGATCTGATCTCCGATGTTCCTTCTATGCTTCAGAGGAAGATGATGTGTGGGAATGGAGGATCTAGAGGGGAGGGGTGAATAGATCAGCCCCCTTTTTTGAAAATAAGCACATCAGAATATAAACAATGCTAATACACAGGAGGATCCAAAAGAGTGGAAACAATGACAGCTATCCAGACGGCCTACACATGCATCTACCGCAGGACAAACACACAAGCAAGCCACACAAGAGAAGGTTTTTAAGGTGGTTCGGACTCAACCCAGAGTCCTACGTCCACCCCTCACTAAAACGAGTGAGGCTTCCCTAGTGCAACCACACTGAACACTGCTGACACACAACTTACGGGCTTCACAAAGCCAATGCTGACACACAGCTTATCGGCTCACTAGCCAACCGCTGACACACATTTTACGGGCCTACAAAGCCAAGCCACAGACCAGAACTACCTTCTGTCTATCTTCCTACAGCACCCTGTAGGGACTAAACAAAGTATGACGTGTTCAAAAGAAGAAAGGTAACCCAAATGAAAAACCCAGACAAGATGTAAGACTCTTGAGGATAGAACATAAAAAGCCTTGTCTAGAATCTGGATGGCGATCCTCACTTCTTCCAGACGGAATGCTTCCTAGAAGTAGCAGGTTCTCCTTCGTAGTAAGTAGAAGCTTCTTCCTCTTCTTCTCACGGGATGAAGAGAGAAGATGAAGACTCAGTCTTCATATGCTTCAAAGTTGTAGTCGGGGCCTTCACGTCACAAGGCTTCTTCTTCCTGCTGCTGCTGGCTTCTCTCGAGCTCTCTCACACTCTTTTCTTTTCTTCTGCTATATGCTCATAGCTCTCTCTACTGTCTTCCTTCGTTTTGTTCACAGCTGATCATCCTCCTTTTTAAGCTCAGCCCTTATCTTCATTCCTTCGTGCACTTGATGCCTTTCACTCTTCAAGCTTTTCTTTCCATCTTTGAACAAAGCCACCTTTTTCCTTGGACTTGCTGTTCAACCTTCTTCATCAGAGTATGTCTCTGAGTTGGTACTCTTTTGGTTCAGACAATCTTCTTTGCTTCCATGCAACGTACAAGGTTGGTAGACCCTTATATAGTAGGAGTAATATGGACCATCCATTTTCATTAAGGAGGACTAAAAGCCAGAAATGGGTGACCTCTGATTGTTTCAGAATTGATAAGGTGCAGTGGGTTCTCATTGGCTGCCCAGACTGCTTCATACGGTACACAATAGTTCCTATTAGCTGGCCAATAGATCTTTGTCAAGTACAAGACTATCTCCTCAAGGGATGACCCTTTTTAGGATGGAGACCCTTTCTAGGTGATTTGCCATTGGTACACCTGGAAAGTAAGAATCTTTTTGTTAACCGATCTTCCAGGGCTTGTAGTATCAAAGAAGTAGGCACCCTTTAAGTAAAGCAGGGCCTCCATAAGGATGATGAGGCAGAAGCCTAGTGACTTTTGATTGGTCCACCTGGCACTTAAACATTCTTCCCTGGAACTCTTTGGAAGAGTGTGCCACTTTATCTTGGATCACGTGCCATTTTATTGTTGGAGATAGATATCCAAATGGGTCAATCTTTAAGTTGAACCAAAACTGAGATTTAGAACTCAAGACCTATTTGATGAAATACCTATATTGTATGCATCGACATTAGACTTGAGTGTGCTCAGACCTTGTGAGAGCTGCTCATACCTAGTTAGTGTGCTTTCATAAATTTGAACGTGTTGATCCACCGACCTTGTAACATTGAACCCAAATGTGCACAGACTTGTAGAATTGAAACCAAAACATGCACAGACCTTGTAAAGATGAAGGCAGAGATTGCACAGGCCTAGTACAATGTGCGTAGACCTTGAATTGTGCTCAGACTTGATATGTGCGTAGACCTTGATATGTGCACAGACCTGACCGTGTTGAAAGAAAACATGCACCAACCTGATGTTGCCAGAAGGCAAACGTGCATCGACCATGATTTTACATGTGCACGAACCTTCAGCAACTTGCACAGACCTTGCCTTGTCAGAAGGTAAACATGCACAGACCTGATATGTTGGACAACAAATGTGCATGGACCTTCATATGTTGAAAGCAAACATAGCCCAGACCTTGATGTGTCGAAGGTAGACATGCACCGACCTTGGACATCACATGTGCTCAGACTTTGTGCACTGAAGCAAAACCTACACGGACCTTGGTCTTGCACCAGCTCGATATGCACCGACCTTCATTCTGCGCAGGCTCTATGCGCACCGACCTTCATTCTATGCAGACTCAATGTGCACCGACTTTCATCCTGTGCAGACTCAATGTGCACCAACCTTCATCCTGTGCAGACTCAATGTGCATCAACCTTGGTCTTGTGCTGGCGAGATGTGCTTTGACCTTGGTCTTGTGAACAGTAACATGCTCAGACCTTGGTCTCTAGGCTTTCAGGTGGATCGACCTTTATGCCTCAAACTGAGATGTGCATTGACCTTATCCGTCAAAGAGCTGACTCAACAATTGATTAGTAGCATTGACCTACTATCAGTTCTTGAACAGTGGTGTTGATCTATGTTGACTTGTCAAGGCATATTTCATACTTCTTCTTTGGCCATTTCTTTGATCAAGAATGATCATGATTTCATAAAGGAACTCATGGATCAACAACACATTTGAAATGCCATTTTCAACAGTATGATCAACAATATGTATGACTCATAGTTTAAGCATCATTAAAACGCATTTAAAGTATTAAAGCATAGGGGCACAACATTCTCCCCCTTTTTGATGATGGCAACACTATGAGTCATGATGATCAAAAATAATTTAAAAGAAATGGCATTCAGAGACATGAAAAACTCATATGCCAAAGAATCATGAGAACACATGAGCACACATGAACTTGCACATAAACATGAGTCATTTCTATCTTGAGATCTGATAGAGCTTGAATCACACCACATACATACATACTGAACATGCGCGTAAACATGAGTCATTTCTATCTTGAGATCAGACAGAGCTTGAATCACACCATATACGTACATACTCTCCCCCTTTGACAACATCAAAAAGTAATGGGGATGGACTCTTGAAGCTTAGGGAAAATGAATGGTTGTCATAGAAAGATTATTAGAAATGTCAATCTAAAACATTATTCATTAAACAAGCTTGTAGTTTTCATATTCTTCTGTAATAAGAACTCCCATGATTGATCTTTATTATCTGCTTGGTTTAAGGTTAAGAAAAGTAGAGTTTGAATCAAATTTCAGTCAGATGTAATAGAAATAAACCAAGTTTACAAAACCATATCCAAGTTTAGCTCCTTATCTTACTCAATTAAAATCAGTGACTTCCCTAGGAGTTACCACTGATAAGTATTGAAGATAAACAAGATGAACATATCTGAGCTTACTTTAGGATTACAACATTATGTCTTACCTTTGTCATGTTCACACTTTTGTTTTTGGCTCATCATATTTTTTTTGAGTAGCCAAGTTTAGTCCACACCTTTTTGCGTAAGGATGGACGATGATTAGACGCCCGCACCCCTAGTTACTCAGTGAGACTAACTATTCTGTCTAATTTTGAACAGAGCTAGCAACAACACTTCATGACATAGGTTGGTCCCCATTTCTTTGATGAAGGACCCAGTTTCTCGGTGCCTATAGCCATTGCTCTGCCATGAGCATTGATAAAACATTTGACATGTGCTGTCCTTTAGAAAATTTCAGACTATGCTATGTTTAAGGATAATACTTAATCAAAGTTGCTCAACCAAGGTTGCTAGTGACCTTAAATTTTCAGATTCTGTGAGATTGAATAGGGACACATCATTTGTCAAAAGCGGTTGAGGTCTATTAAACTCGAATATAACCTGATTTAAGGAGTTTATCTCCCAAACTCTTGAAATGTATTTGACTTAAACCAGTAGAATTATTCAAGTTCAATTAGAGAGCCTACTTGTCAGAAGATTCCTATAAATGATTTGCTCAATTGTAATGAATAATTGAGTAGATTGGCAACATTCTGAATCGAAGGCTATTCAAAGATGTGGCAATTTGCAGCATGTTCAACTGAGCAAAAAGCATAAGGTTATTTCAAGAGTTGATATGATGAAGAGTTGATAACATGCAGAGAATTTTAGTTGACCAAAATCTGATTTTTTTTTGAAACACAAATGCAATTTCAAATTTGACATATGCTCCCCCTGACAGTATGCATGACAATAAATCTTTTTGGAATTTTCAAAAAGAATGATATGCAATGGACTCAGAAAGATTTTGATTTATTCCACCTATTTGCATGTTGTGTATGATTAACTCTGAATGCAACAAATATGCAGTGAGTTAAATGAATTTTTCACATGAGTGTCTAGACTGTTCTATATGATACCTTGAACCTTGGTACCTGGCGGAGAACAGAGGTCCTAAGACCACCTCACGCATAGTGAGTGCTTTCAGGCAAGCATAACCTGCCTTTCCAAAACTCAGTATTTTATATACCAAGGTCAAACAAAAACTAGCCAAGCAACCAATCACCAATGCAATGCTTTATGAACATGCAGTCAACTGTTACATTAAAATGCAATATGAACAATGATCACTCAAATTATTTATGAGAATGCATGCTGATATAAGCAAGATAAATTCAGATATGCATGTGGTTTTTTTGTTATATTGTAGTCCAAAAATAGTCAAACTCCCCTAGAAGATATTTGTCATCAAGATATCATCAATTCAGCAGATTATATCAGAAAATAGGTACTTATAGTCATTATGTTGGGAACACAGTTAGAGAGTTAATCAACCAAATTCAAACCTGATTTGATTGAGGTTTACATAGACCTAACTCCCTTCTTAGAGTTGAAAACATGTCTGTGCATAATGGCTTGGTGAAGATATCTGCAACCTGATTTTCTGATTGGACAAAATGTAGCTCAAAGTTTTTCTTGAAAACTTCATCTCTAATAAAGTGATGCCTTACATCTATGTGCTTGGTCCTAGAGTGCAGGACTGGATTTTTGGCAAAATTTATAGCACTAGTGTTATCACATAGAATAGGGACACATCCAAGATCTACTAAGTAGTCTTGGAGTTGATGTTTAATCCACAACACTTGGGTGCCATAACTCCCTACAGCAACATATTTTACCTCTGCAGTAGAGAGTGCCACTGAGTGTTATTTCTTGGAAGCCCAAGAGACTAAACATCCACCCAAGAATTGGCAATAGCCACTAGTGCTCTTGCGATCCAGTTTGCATCCTGCATAGTCAGCATCTGAATAGACAATGAGAGAAAATTCACAAGATGCTGGAAACCATAATCCCAAGTCTTGAGTGCTAGCAAGGTATCTAAAGATACGATTGACAGCTGTCAAGTGAGATTCTCTAGGACTAGCTTGGAATCTAGTACACAGGTAAACACTAAACTGGATGTCTGGTCTAGATGCAGTTAAATAGAGTAATGATCCAATCATACCTCTATAGTTCTTTGCATCCACTAATTTTCATTTCTCATCTGCATCCAGTGATGTAGTTGTTCCAATAGGAGTTGTAATAGTTTTGTAATTTGTCATATCAAATCTTTTCAGCAACTCCTTTACATATTTGGCTTGACTTATGAAGCATCCTTCATCACTTTGACAGATCTGCAAGCAAGAAAAAATTTAAGCTCACCTATTAAGCTTATCTCAAACTCACTAGTCATAAGATCAGCAAACTTCTCACACATTTTGGGCTTTGTAGAACCAAACACAATATCATCAACATAAATTTGAACTATCAAGATGTCCTTACCTTGTGTTTTTGTGAAGAGTGTTCGGTCTACTTACATCTAATGTAGCCTTTTTCAGTGAGGAATGAGCTTAGCCTATCATACCAAGCTCGGGGTGCTTGCTTAGACCATAGAGAGCCCTGTCCAACTTGAGCACATAGTCTTCATGATAAGAGCATTCAAAACCGGGGGTTGTTCAACATAGACCTCTTCTTTTATTAAGCCATTTAAAAAAGCACTTTTTACATCCATTTGTTGTAATTTTATATTATGAGAATAAGCTAAATCAAGCAAAATCCTAATTGCTTCTAATCGGGCTATAGGGGCAAAAGATTCTTCAAAATCAATTCCAAATTCTTGAGCATACCCCTGAGTCACTAATCTAGCTTTATTCCTTATTATTGTTCCATCTTCAGTAAGCTTGTTCCTAAAAACCCATTTAGTACCTATGACAGTTTTTGATGAAGGTCTAGGAACTAGATGCCACACACAATTTCTTTGAAATTAGTTTAATTCATCTTGCATGGAATTTATCAAGTTTTCATCTTTCAAAGCTTCTTCAATGTTCTTTGGTTCAATTTGGGAGACAAGAGCAAGTTCTTCTAATTCATCAACAATTCTGAAATGTGACCTAATTCTAGGTGGATCATGTAAGTTGCCTATGATAATTTCTAGACGATGGTCTTCAAGTACTCTAATATCAATAGGATTGTTACCTGCACCTGTTGCAATGACCCTTGAACTGCTTGGATCTGTCACATCTTCATTTGCTTTTGTCTCCTCATGTGAAAGGTCATCCTTTTCCTTGGAGTCTAGAAACTCCTCATCATCATCATTTTTCTTGTTGCACCTGTCATCATGAGTTTCATCAAATGTGACATGGGGTGACTCTTCCACAGTTAAACTTTTGAGATTATAGACCTTATAAGCCTTGGACCTATCAGAATATCTAAGAAATATCCCTTCTTCACTCTTGGGCTAAAATTTGTCTAAATCTTTGTTGTCATTGTTATGAACAAAACACTTTGAATCAAATACTTTCATGTGAGAGAGAGATGGCTTCTTACCTTTGAACAGCTCATAGGGAGTCATTTTGGTGAATGGCCTTTGATGGTCCCTGGGTAGGAGAGCGGACAAGAAGGGGAGGTTGAATTGTCCCCCACGCGATATGGCAAATTAGAACTTTCTTAGCGGAATTAACAAGTTTGACGAGATTGAAGAAAATAAACTAACAACGTAATTTAAGTTCACTCAATCTCTCCGATCTCACATGATAGACTAAACGGAGTAAGCAAGGAACACACAATCACACAATGCAAACCACAAGACACAAGGATTTTTAAGGTGGTTCGGGACCACGACGGGCTCCCTACACCCACCCCTTACCAAACTGGTAAGGATTCACTAGCTGGATAAATCAGCACGGGGAAGACTCCCCAACAAGGAGCAAGGCTCTAACACACACAGGGATAAATCCCCAACACGGAGATGACACTCAAACAACACGCAGGATGACGCCTGCATACAAACATGAGGACATGCCCCAACACACACACAGAGAGTAAACCCTACAAACATAGTGTACAACCCCAAACACACACGAAGATGGAGTCTCCAACATGATCCGACGACCGGATCACAAACACATACATACGCTGCAACAAACGCAGCACCGAAGACACACGACCGTATACAAATGGTCACACACACAATATTTCTAGTTTAGAAAATTAACACAGATATTCAAACATGCTCAACCCTAAACATAGATCATGAAACACATCAAGAACAACATAGAATGGATGTAGAAAAGATCCCCCTTGGTTTCCAGAACCCGGTTGATGATGTTCTTTCAAGCACTAGTTGGAAGGAAGTCGGATGACGATGATTCAAGCATCAACACGATCCTCTCATCATTCCGCTTCACTTTCTCTTCATGCAAGATCTTCAAAACCTTATAGATGTAGATGAAATCGACTTTGTCTTGAACTCTTCCTTCCTTTCTTCCCTTTCTTCACCTACAAGATAGAAACAATAAGCATATTAGGGTTCTCCTTGCCAATTTCGTAGGTCTTACATATGCATATATAAGAGGAACTAAAAGACCAATATAACCCTTCTAGAATCCTCCAAAAGACCCCCAATAGGTCTACCTCCAACCCAGGGGCAAAAGAACAAAAGGTTAGGCACAAGTTGACTAGGTTTAGATGGTTTTCGGATCCACGTTTTTGGGTTACGCCGGTACCGGTCGACCTACACGGGGTGGGTGGTCGACCTAAAAATTATAGTCACAAAACATGCCAACTCTGGGAATTTCGATCGACCTAAGACCCATGGTCGGTCGACCGGAATGAACAGTGTTCCAAATTTATAAAAGTTCAGATTTAAAAGTTAAAACCCATTGACAAGTGTTCAAACTTCATGAATGAAACACTAAGACTTAAACCCAATCAACACAAGTTCAAAATCTATGAAATACACTCATGAAAAACACATTAATCAAGAAGGATAAAAATTCATTCTCAAGTTAATCATCCACACCAAAATATCAAGTTCATATGACAATGAATTTAAACCACATGAATGATCATCATGTAACCAAAACTTCCAAGATTGATGTCGGCATTGTGAAAATCAAGTATCATGAATCATGAGAGCTTTACACACTCATTTGTACCAAGATTTACATGAGGAGTTCATTAACACTTAGCTAGCTCATAAAGCCTTAGAAAAATATGCATGAAGGACATCAAGTCACTTAAGAGCTTATGAGCAATCTATTGAATGCACACAAACCAAATCTCAAGTTCAAGCACATAGGAGCCCAATCTTTCTCAAACAAAAATCACTTTCTTAAACCATGCATTTTAGACATGTATGAGCATCTACAAGAAGCATGTAGAAAGTCTTCTAGATCCATGTAACCAAATCTCATATTGAAGATGATGAAGCACATTCTCAAACCATCAAATCCTCAACAAAAGATATGATCATTTAGACATGCATATGATAAAAACATGTGATCATTATAAACTCCAATTTCACCAAAATTCACATGAGTTATCTTAATCAACTTTCAAGCACACATTGAGCACATTTCCTTGTTTTGCCAAAACAATATGACCAAGAATCCATATAATGAGAGAGCATCATTCAAATCACATTCATCAAATTTCAAGTTAATAGGTTGAGGATATTTCAAGCCCAAAAATCTCATGAGGAAGATTGCATGAAAATACCCAACCAAGATTTTGAAAAACCCTTTGATGAAATGCATGAAACATGGAAAGAGTCAGCACAATGCAATGAGAGAGTTAACTCCATTTTTGAAGAAGAACTTCATTGATGGACTTCTTTGAGTTTTCAATTAGCATGAATCATGAAATTTTGATCCTGCAAGTCAAGATAAACATAGCATGAGTTCCTTAAACAACAGTCATTCAGATGACTTGCAAGTGAGATCATTGAAGTCATCTTTTAACTCATCAACCAAGATGCATACTTGTTGCTCAATGAAACACACACAAGCACAATCGTTTTGTTATCATTAAAATCAAACACCATACATCAACTAGGGGATGCAACAATCTTTGCTTTTTTGATGATGACAAAACGATGTGTGCGAGAGTTCCAAGAGATAGAGTAGAAGCATTTCAATGGATGTTATAAGAATGAAAGATAATGCACATTCAATCACGTTCTCCCACAAGGCTACTCTTTCTCGTTAAGCATAAAGCATTGAGCACACAACCAAATATTCTCCCCCTTTTTGTCATCTACAAAAAGACTGGGCGGGGTTATATGACATGATATGAAGATGTGTGGCCTGATACCAATTGTTGGAAGAGTTATGTAATATGAAGTGTTCGATATGATATCATGTATGATCTATATGCATGCTAAAATGTCAAATATACTAGAATGCACACCATGAGTTTCATCTTTCAAATGCTAAGAATATGCACTATGTGAATGCTGAGAATGCAAGATATGTAGCAATACACATTGTGACTTCTATCCTTAAAATGCAAGACTTATGCTCAGAATGAGATCAAAATGGGATGCATGAACATGCAGATATGCACAAGCACAATCATCATGCATATAAATATTACTTATAGTAACTCTCCCTTAATGAGGCACGGGTTAAGAATGGAGCAAGTGATTCTTTGTCAAAAAGTAAGACATGAAGCATATTTAAGAGAGTTTTGCATACACAACTAGAAGTACGACATAAACCATGAATGTAGGCAGATTCATAGTATACATTCATCACAATGATACTCATATGTGAAATGTGATGCATGAATAATGAGCTTCAATAAATATGGATACGCAGATTTTTCAAAGAACACTAGAAGGTAATCTCCTCTCTACACTTTCACTTAGATTCTTGACTTTCGGTAGCTTCGCACAACCCCGATTTTTTTTTGTTTCTTTTTATGGACATCACTGTTTGACGCGAGTTTCCTCACATGTCTTAATGGGGATTCCCGACTACTAGGATTCATCACGCATGTGGATATTTACTTTACCTTTCAACGTGAGTTTCCTCATTTATTTTAATGGAGATTCTCGGCTACTCGGTTCGATATACCACTTATTGAACATTGTGGGGTAGGTAGCTTTTTCCTCATAATTACTCTTTAATGTCCATGTAGAGATTCAAGTTCCCATTAAAGTGTTGGAAGAAATTTCTCAAATCCTTATCAAAGAAAGTCATTAAATTCATTTTGTGCAAATGTGTGGGGGTAAAGTTTTATTTTGCATGTATAAGATGAATTTGACAAGACACGACTATAACTCTCCCTAAATGTATGCACGGTTGGAAATGAATCCTCCCTCTTAGTGTATGACATATATCACATATGAATGAATCACTGCATTTTTATTTAGGAAGGAGGTGAGGTCTTAGAAAAGTCAAGAAATGGTTTCATATACTAAATACATACACACATGTAGGGATTTTGGAAGTTTTCATGCAAGCATTCTTGAATTAAGATATGCATGAGACTCGAATTCACAATGCATGTGGAGTCTATGAATGATATGCAAGGATCTATGAATGATATACAAAAATGCCAATGCAATCTTTTTTATGCAGATTTTAAGTTTTTAAGCATTCTTGAACATTCACGAAAGCATGAGACTAGAAAAAGGGCATGAGATGAATTTTCAATGAATCTCAAACTGAACCATGAGCATTTCATTTCAGATTTCATCATGAAAAATCATTTTCTTTAGAATCCAACGTTCAACCATGATCATTAAAAATATTTTTGTATTAGATATGAGCTTCAGTTTAAACATGATATGACTTATGTGTTTGAGCATGCAAAATGTAGTTTGGATGAGCATGATCAAGTTCCGAACAATCTGTCAACCAGAGTTTGAGAATCAGGCTAGATAAGTATTTGAACATCTATAATCAAGATGAAGACTTGTGTACTTGTCAAACAACTTATCACCATTTCAAACCAACCACACAAGTCATTCAAATAATTCCACATTTCAGAAATTTTACCTTCTTGATACAAGAGAAATTTTAGATTCGATTTAAAGTAATACAAATCAAGGGCAAATTGATGTCATTCAAAACACATAATTCCTCATAATCCAAACACTTCAATTTCTAAATTTTGGTACAAGGTAGAGAACTTTGATCCAAGGATCACCTCACGCATAGTGATAGCTTCCTGACAGGCTTAATCTGTCATTTCACATATCACATTTGATATACCAAAAATTCATTCAATGAGACCTTGTATGGCTTGGGAAGAATTAAGAATATGTCATGATGAGCATATCATAGTCACACAAGTAAGGACATCAAGACTACCAAGTTTTACAGTGAAGGAAAGGTTGGGGTTTTACCAAACGAGTGTGCCTTATTCCATTTTATTGGAATCGCTTTCAATTTATTTCCTCAAGTCACACCTGCATCAAAACCAACTCAATCAACAGGTTTTGGAACTGAAGCCTTCTTGGCTCCCTGGAGGTTAGTAGCATTGCTACCATAAGCTTTCTTCGACATTCTTATTGTCACAAAATCATCATTCTTCATGATCTTGCAATCCTCAATAGCATGTCCATGTTTTCCACAATAAAGGCATTGAGGAGTAGCAACTTTAGCAAAAGACTTTCCTTTTTGAGAGAAAGTGTTTTTAAATCCATTTCATCTTCTATTTTCAAAAGATCTAGATTTAACAAAATTAAACCAAGCATTCATTCTAGAAGCATGGAAAATTGTTAGTTTTAAAAATCAACAGTCTTTCACTACATGACCGTACTTTTCACAATGAAAGTAACATGGAGATGTGGGTCTATGGAATAGCTTCCCATTATTTACATGAGTGTTTGTGAATAAGTTTCTCTTATAGGATAAAAACCTATGAGTATTGGAAACATGTTCATTTCTGAGTTTTGTTTGAACATCAAACCTAGCATTCATGGCTCGAAAATCATCATTTTGTTTCATAGAGCAATTATCCATTACATGGCCAAGTTTGTGACAAGTTTGAAATAAGATTTATCTTTGCATACATTTTCATCATCCATTTTCATGACAATACAATCATTCATTTCATGGCCATGCATGCCACAATAAAGGTATTCAACATTCAATTTCATTTTCTACCCACCTTGAACTTTTTGAAATCTATTTTGCATTGTGGGCTTTGTATTGACATTTTTCTTTTTCTCAAACATACTTTCAGAATTTTTCATTTGTGCAATTGAAAGAGGTGCTTTGGAAGTGCTGGGTATGTCTGAAGCATGAACAAAAGAGGTTTTTATTTTATGTTTAAAGGACTTTTTGTTGATCGGGGTGTATCCAAGACCCTCTTTTTGAAAGTTCACCTTAACACCTAGCACCTTGTCTAAGTTTTCCTTCCTTTTGACAAACCTAGACAAATCATCTTTTAACCTCTTCACCTCCTCTTGCAAATCAGAAATATGCAGTTCAGCATTTGTGATTTCTTCTTCGCATGCAAACACTTAATCACTCAACAAATAGTTCTTTGATGTGAGTTCCTCATTTTCTTACATGTTTCCTTATTTTCATCATTTATAGCATGCAGTTTTTCAGTCAATTTTTCAAGAGCTATCTCAGTTTTAGAAAACTTTAAGATCTTAGCAAGTAACTATTCATTCTCAGATTTCAACAATGAAATTCATTGTTCAAGTTTTTCAAGATATTTCAATCTACCTTCAAGTAGAGAATTCTGGATTAGCATGGCACCATTTTTCTTTTTAAGATCTTATTTTCATCCATGATGCGCTTGCTATCAATTTTAGAATCAAGCAATTTCTCAAACAACTTATCATCATCAGATAAAGAAGCTAGCTTGTTCTTAAGGCATTCTTCATTTTTCTCAAGCAAAGAGATTTTAGACAACACGGTTTCATTTTGCTCACGCAATTCATAACAATCATTTTCAGATGCAAGAAAGATATTGGAATTTCTAGTCATTTCAAGGTCTTCAATCATACAAGACATTTCATCTGAAAGTGATTCAATTTTGATTCAAGTTATTCATTTTGATCTTCTAGATGTTCAATTTTTGACTCCAAAGTTTTACAATTCTCACAAGACGAATTAGCATGCACATTCTCACCATTTTCCTTTTTAAACTCTTGATTTCAGATTTGTATTTCTTGCATCTGTCATGCATATCGACATATGCTAATTGCTTGTCTTCAATTAAAGTTCTTCAGAATCAGAATTTACCTGACTCGAGCTTTCTCACCATGACCAGTCAAGCTTGTACCCACTTGGGAGTCTTCTTAATTTCCTTCATACATAGCCAGTTTATCCCATAGATCTCTGGCTGACCTGCAAGAAGAGATTTGGAAAGAACATCAGACTCTATGCTATTCCTTAGGAAATTCAAAGCCTTAACATTAATATCATTTCTCTTTACATCATTATCATCCCATTCTCTTTTATCTGATGGGAGTTGATGTGGTCCATGACTTATTACTTTCCAGATTTATGTTCTTTCATACCAAGATAGAAAGACATTTTGTTTTTCAAGAAATATAGTCGTGACCATCAAAACAAGGAGGAATGGAAGATAAACAAGTATAAGACATGATGCTCAATGAAACACGCTGACAGGGATCACTCTAAAGATCGTTAGACCCAAGAAAATAGAGTTGTGGCTCTGATACCAATGGTTGTTGATTGTTGGACCCAAAGATAGGAGACTTCAGTGCGTTGGCCCCGAAGATAAACATAGCATGAGTTCCTTAAACAACAGTCATTCAGATGACTTGCAAGTGAGAGCATTGAAGTCATCTTTTAACTCATCAACCAAGATGCATACTTATTGCTCAATGAAACACATACAAGCACAATCGTTTTGTTATTATTAAAACCAAACACTAAACATCAACTAGGGGATGCAACAATCTCTTCCTTTTTGATGATGATAAAATGATGTGTGTGAGAGTTCCAAGAGATAGAGTAGAAGCACTTCAATGGATGTTATGAGAATGAAAGATAAGGCACATTCAATCACATTCTCCCACAAGGCCACTCTTTCTCATTAAGCATAAAGCATTGAGCACACAACCAAACAGCATTACCATTGAGCGGTTGATGATATAGCAAGCAGTGTTTGCCGCTTCTCTCCAAAACATCTTTAGTAGTTGCTTGTCAGCAAGCATGGTCCTAGCCCTTTCTATAAGAGTTCTATTTCTTCTCTCGATCATCCCATTTTGTTCAGGGGTTCTTGGTGATGAAAATTTATGATTTATTCCTTTAGTCCTGCAAAGATTTTTAAAATCAGCATTATCAAACTCACCACCATGATCTGAAAGTATGTTGAAAATTTTAAACTTACCATCTTGCTTCACCTTCATATAGAGTGCCTGAAATTCATTAAAAACATCATTTTTATGCACAAGAGGAAACACCCATGTGAACCTAGAGAAATCATCTACTAAAACATACCCATATTACCTTCCACTTAAGCTAGTAGTTCTTGTTGGTCCGAACAAGTCCATATGGATTAGTTCAAGCGGTTTGGATGATAGGTTTTCAGTTCTGCTAGAGAAAGATTTCCTAGTCTGTTTTCCTAGGGTGCATGCCTCACAGATTTTGCCATTTTGTTTAAATTTGAGTTCAGGCAGTCCTTTCACCATAGAGTGTTTCAAAAGTTTGTGTAAAACATTATAGCTAGCATGTCCTAGTCTACCATACCACAAACATGCAATTTCAGATTGAGGTACAGCAAGACAAAGATTTAAATGGGCTGGATCATCTAAGTCAATTATGTACACATTGTTGACTCTTTTTCATGAAAATCTTGTTTCTTTAGTGTTTGGTTTCAGTATTTTACATTCAGAAGAATCAAACACTACTCTGTGTCCTTTATCACACAATTGACTTATACTCAAAAGATTATATTCCAACCCATCTACTAATAAAACATTTTCAATAGAATTGGAGGGATTTTTGTCAACTTTACCTAACCATCAATTTTACCTTATTGTTCCCTCCAAAGGTTACATGCCCAGCTTCTTTCTCCACCAAGAGACAGAATTTTGTTCTGTCCCAGTCATGTGTCTTGAGCAGCCACTATCAAGATACCATTTATTGTGCACGGCTGCAAGACACTCCTGCACAAGGAATCAAGTGACAATGTTTAGACCCTAAGGACAATTGGGTCCCATTAAGCCTATCATTTTAATAAAGCAAGATAAAACGAATTTAGGAAGCCAGATTTCTGTTATATTTTTTGTTTTCTTACTTGATGGAGAGTTTCTGCTTTCTGTTTTCATTTTTCTATTCTATTCAGGAACCTTGTTACCCTTTAGTTTTTGATAGAAGTTGGAGAAGGGTTGTTTCACGTTCCTATAGCTTGTCCTGGGCTGATCGAAATTTTGGCGGTTCATAGGGTAATAGGTTGGGCCAGGTCTATAAGTATAGGGACTATTTGTGTATGACTGCATCGACCTAAAGTAGGGCCAACTGTATGACTGCATAAACCTATGGCAGTTTGTGCGTTGATGCATGGATGGATTTCTACCATCCTGACTATATGAAGACTAGAGATGCCTTGACCCTTCCTGAGGATGATATGGACTTGAACTCCCTTTCTGACCACCTCTACCCTTGGTGTAGATTGGCTTGGATTTAGATGTCTAGTGATTTGGCAAGGATTTTTTAGGCGATTTTTTAGGAATTTCAAGATTTTTCTTTCTGGGTTCTCCCATCTTTTCTTTTCTTTTGTTCTGAACAGGTTTAGTGTAATGACCCGAGAATCCGATTATCGGGAAAGACCCGATAACCTAGACTCGAACCGTCAGCCCACGGGCCGTGAGGACTCGAAAGGGCTAAAAGGAGTGTGGAGGCACAAAGAAATAGGAAATAAAGTAGGACTATTCAACAATTAACAGAATAAATAAACAACTACAGCTACAACAACAGAGTCCAGTCTAACAGAAAGTATAGTCTAAAGCAGTAAAAACGTACCACATGCCGAGTGAACACTCTGCCCGGCGACCTGGCAACTGAGAACCTCCGAACAGCACACTCGAACCTCGAGGAAGAACCGCCACACCTGAAAAGCAGGGATGAGTCTCCAAAACAGAGACTCAGTAGGGATCCCACGGAACCCCAACCGGAAACAACAGCGGTAGCGGAAAGGAAAGCTACAAGGACAGCAGGAATGGCGAACCGGTGGCCAATCAAAACTCGGCACTACAGTTACTCCTACTGTACCAGAAAACACACACTGATCTTACGGTCGGGGGCTACCGAACCATACTAGTACCACTTACCGAAGAAAAAAACCCACGGCAACCACGCCGTAGAGGCCTGTCTCCTAGGACACGGCCAACCTGGACACGCTGTCCAAGGTGCAATCGTGACCACCTGGTCACAGGTACCGCACAACAAGACGCAACCTCGGTAAAGCCATTAGCACTAGTCTCACAACACGAGAATCGACACATGCGTCACGGTGAAACAACCGAAACTCAATGATCAACATGACCAAAACACGAAGGTCGAAGTCCCTGAAGCTGACGGTCTGTCACTCTCTGTCCAGAACAGAAGTACATCCCCCTAGAAGCATAGTCGGTAGCATCCCCTGACGTCTTACACCGCACAGCAGGTGCCCTGCCTGACGTGGTAGCGCCTACCAGAGGCACGGGCACCGTACAAGAAACCACAAAGTAAGTGACTAGCTGGGGTCATGCCCGTCGACGTGGGTTCAATCGCCCCCAACCACGTGTGCACACACAGACCATGCGTCCCAGGTCTGGCCTCTAACTGGTTTTCTCCTCAGCCGGACTGTGGCTGCAAGACGTGGGGCCCGACGAAAACCAGTCTAAAAAACCGTCCTCAGGGTAAGCCTCTCCACCTACTCCTAGGTGGGACCACTAAACTTGTAAGCATGCTACGACTAGTGGAGGGTCGCTGAGAGAGTAGACTCTCAAGTCAACGAAAAATAACGTCCAAACCCGACGAAGTATGGGGACCATCCCACGTACCAGCACCGTCGCACGGTGACCATGGTCGGAAATGAAATGGGACTCATAGTCCATGGGCCACGCACCCGGCCACGTAGAAACGTAGAAGCACGGTTCCCAAGGTAGCTCACAGGCCGCCAAACAGAATCCCACTCTCAGGGAACAATGAGAAACCTCCAGCTCTAGGCTGGACAACTTGACTCGCGGTCCAAGGCCACACACATGGCCCACACGGAAAGCACAGAAGCACGGTTCCCAGGGCAATGCACAAGCTACGACGCCGATAATTGGACTTGCACTCCAAGGCCAAACACATGGCCCACTCGGGAATCATCTTCCTGGAGAACTCATCGCATGCAGGGGAGACCCCACCGCACACACCGATACACGGTGAATCGGTCAAGCGTAACACAAAAGCCCGGAACACGAGGAGTCAACCGGACTCTCAAACCCACGGGCATGCTAAACGAGGAGGCACGGTCCTCCCGACACTCTCAAGACACGGACACAGAACCCCCGGGGTGTCTGTGACATCCAAGAGACCGCAAGTCGACCACTAGGTCGCAACCGGGTCCACTAGGGACCTACACAACGTGAAACGATCACGGCAAGCACGAAGAACGACTTTGGCTTAGTACTGTGCCTGGCGGTCTATCTTTGGGTCGTCACAGACCATAACTGTCCAAAGGTAGGTCGTCACAGCACTCTGACGGTCCAACTCAGGAGCGTCAGACACTCGTTGTGAAACGAACTGTAACGCGCCCACACTGGCGCGTCACAGCACCTAACGGACCTAAACAGGTGCGTTAGGGCACGAGTGAAAATTGAATGCAACGCGCTCCTCTAGGGGGGTTACGGAACCTAACAGATCACGCTGGTGCGTTAGGCCATGGAACAACACAGGCCATGATGCATGATGCTCGGTGCGTCACGCTCTCTAACGCACCTACCCAAGTGCGTTAAGAAGAGGGGTGGACGCTGTAACTCTAACACTCCTACCCAGGGGCGTCACACTACCATGATGCCCCACTCTGGGTGCGTCAGGTGTCTATGACCCCCAACGGTCATAAACCACGGTCGGAATCACTGTAACGGTCTAACACCAGGGCGTCACAGCACTGTGGCGGTCTATCATGGGACCGTCAGGCCCACGAATGCCACGCCTAAAAGCCAACGAAGTGTAACGCACCTCCCTGGGCGTGTTACACCCTGTGGCGGTCTCTGGAACGACCGCCACAGCGCTGCGGCGGCGAAAATGGTGAATAAGCACAAAAATGGCAACCACGCCCCCATACCTCCATAGGAGAGGGGGAAATCAAGGGGGAAGCCCCCTGCGGACCCCTAACATGATTCTAAGCCATCAAAACACCAAATCGTGCCTCAAATCCATAGATCGGGCAAACTCTCCCCAAAACATGGATTTTTCCCAAAAATCCCAAATATGCCCGCTCGGCTCACCACGGCCTACAAAACTTGCGGGAAAGGGAATGCATGACCTGGGGGTCCATCTCCCTACCTCCACTGAAGAAACGACGCACCGTGAACGCCGATCCACGAAGAAAATGCCCCGAAACCCTCGCCGCTCCATGAACCCGCGGCCGAGCTTCCACGCGCCACCGGCCCTCGATCCTCGACCCGTTCTCCGTTCCTCACCTCCCGCCATCGCCGCCTTGCCCTCCTTCGCCACCGTCGGCCGCCTGGGGAGAGGGGGAGAGAAAGAGATGAGAGAGAGTGAGACAGAGAGAATGAGAGGGGGAGAGAGAAAAAGGGTTAATATATAGAAAAACCCAGAAATTCCAGAAATTCAGAAAATTACGAAAAATTACCTCTGTGATCCTTGGGAGGAGCACAACGCAGTGGTAACGTCCCAGAGTCGGAGAACGCCACGGTTCACCCTGCACAGAGTTACGAAGGCACATTAGGGAAAAACACGTGTGAAGCATAAAATACACTCCGAGACCCACTAAAATGATCCGAAAAATATCCGGAAAAAAAATCCGGGATATTATAGCCCTCCCCCCTAAAAGGAATTTCACCCTCGAAATTCAGGACTAGCACCAAGTCACAGGGGAAGAACACCTCAACCAACTGACAACGATGTCAAGGCCCCATCACAGAAAACCTCAATTCTCACGAAAACACCGATCCTGAGGGACACAGTCAGACTACATTCACGGACGACACCTCGCTCCACATGCCGCGCACACAGGCCATCAAGGCAGGCATACCAACAACGTAGCCCAGCGTCACCTCGGCCACAACCAACCCAATCATGGCACCGCAGCCACCATCTTGCTCACCGAGGAGACACAACCCTCACATGAGAAACAGCTACCGATCCATCCAATGGTCAGCAGATAAATTACACATTAGCTTCGCAACCAGCTGACAGGTCACACACCCTCTCAAGGGAACAACCAATACAGAGCCTTCACCAGCTCACGCAGCCATCTCAATAGACCGCAACCAGAACATCGGCTCAACGCCAAGAAACACCTCATGCATGGCAAGCTGAAAGCCAGACATATCACTGTGCCAACTCTGTCAGAAGATAAACTTCGACAAAGCCCAGATCCCATCCGGAAAGGCACATCTTAAAATCAGCCACCCAAGGCCTCGCTAGCACACGGCTCTTGCCACGCTCGAGCCCCGACAACCAACATCTTTTGTCTACGAAAAGACTATCCACTGGTCGCCAGATACACGTCAATGGGAAACCTCCACTTGCTCAGGTTCTTCCTTCTTTCTTGGTCCTCCACCAGATCCGAAGGGAACATTCCAAACCTCGGCAAGCCATCCGTTGACTCACACACAGAGCGACACCACATCTCGAGCCGCACTCCTCTCGGACTCTGCATCCGAACTCAATCATCACGCCAACTCGACCCTCTCAGGGAGCACGATGAAACTAATTGATGAGATCTAGGCATCTATAGTCATCACCTCACTCGACTCAGACTTACAGGGGAACTATCCCACGCTGATCACCAAACCAAAGATAACCATTGTGACACCAACGTCCCATCAAGGACCACCATTCTAACGTAAATCTCACTAAAAGGCCACCGCCCATAGGCGTCACTCTTCCGTCTGGTCTCATCACATCCCTCGACCTCCGTCAGGTGACATCCTCAACAACCCCATCTAGGCCTAACACCGACGCCTGACACGGCTTCCATCACAGGAACAGGGTACTCATGCGGCGCACTAGCCAGCACATTCCCCAACACTCCATCTTGCCAGTGCCAAGAACCACGATATTTCGAGCAATGGCACGGCAACAACACGTCTCACACCGAGGGACCAATCCTCCGATGCTCAACGCAACTCAGGAATCCACCCGTAGCAACCGATGCCACGATCCTGAACCAGTGGGTTATGGGCCCACCACGCTTCCACTGTGCACTCTGATCCACACGCGCATAGCCAAGAATGTGAACACTGCCCAAGCAGCACTAATCCTTTTGGAAAAGCGCCAACACACCCTCTCACAATAAGGGAATGGGCACAACTTCTCACAGGCAACCACCTGGCCAAGATAAGGAGCACGTCTCTCACGGACTTCATGGCACACAAGGCCAACCAATCCGGACACATGATGCAAGACAGCGATCCTAGCCAAACACAATCTCTCCAACCAAAGGAGAAACGACACTCCTTTGACCAACGGAAGAACTCCACGCTCGACCTGACCTCGAACCTTACGCACGCTGGGAACAACACCTTCCAACACCGAGAAAACCATCACCACGTCAGGTCAGTGCCTCCGACACACTCGACGAGTGTCACGTCGGACCACAATCACAACATCTCTCGATGCACAACCGTTGTAATTCCTCGAACCACAGCACAACATGCCAAGAGCTGCAACACGAGCCATAATCGACAACCGCCGACGCTCATCCTCGAGTCCCAAAATCACCGTAGAACCTTCTCATCTCCGACAAAATCCAAGGCGAACACAACCCATTCACATACAAGAGCGCAGGAGCAAGACTTATTGGGACACCACAGCCCAATCCTGTCTCAAAATCCGCAAGAATAATCGGGACCAACACGTCATTTCTGACGCCACAGAGCACGACAAGAATACCGAGCTCGACAAAACAGTTGCTCACCGAGAAGATCCTCCGCTCACCCGAGCACACTTCTCGATCAAAACACCTCAGGGGCCAGTCAAACCTCAAGCTGGAGTGGCCAAAATCGCAGTAGCTCTCTCAGAGCACGCTCACGGCCACTAACCATGAACAATCCTCTCCAGCCACCTGACCATGCTGCAGGTTCCTCAAACGCCGCACCGCGAGTTCACGCCTGCCAGCAACCTCTGCCCAACGCAGCACAACTGGGGCCACCACCGATGAGGGAGAAGGCTCTCGACCTCGATCTTTAGACCCCATGTCGGCACGAAAGCAACCGATAGCAACCACCTTCACGGCGCCGCACAGCGCACTCAAGCTCACAAGCGAAAAACTAGGCGGACAGCAAACACAAAACCCTAAGCCAGCTGTCGACTGTACTGGACCTTACAGACTCTGATCACTACAATATTTCAAATTCCTACATACGTCCACAACCACTGCTCTGATACCAGCTGTAACGACCCGAGAATCCGAGACTCGAACCGCCGCCCACGGGCCGGGAGGGCTCGGAAGGGCTAAAAGGAGTGTGGAGGCACAAAGAAATAGGAAATAAAGTAGGAAAATTCAACAATTAACAGAAATAAATAAACAACTACATCTACAACAACAGAGTCTAGTCCAATAGAAAGTACAGTCTAAAGTAGTAAAAATATACCACATGCCGAGTGAACACTCGGCCCGGCGAGCTGACAACTAAGAATCTCCAAACAGCACCCTCGAACCTCGAGGAAGAACCACCACACCTGAAAAGCAGGGATGAGTCTCCAAAATAGCGACTCAGTAGGGATCCCGCGGAACCCCAACCGGAAACAACGGCGGTAGCGGAAAGGAAAGCTACAACGACAGCAGGAACGACGAACCGGTGGCCGGTCAAAACTCGACACTACAGCTACTCCTACTGTACCAGAAAACACACCCCGATCTCACGGTCGGGGGCTACAGAACAACACTAGTACCACTTACCGAAGTAAAAACCCATGGCAACCACACCGTAGAGGCCTGTCTCCCAGGACACGGCCAACCAGGACACACTGTCCAAGGTGCAACCCTGACCACCTGGTCCATGGTACCGCACAACAAGACGCAACCTCGGTAAAGCCATTAGCAATAGTCTCACGGCACGAGAACCGACACACGCGCCACGGCGAAACAACCGAAACTCAATGGTCAACATGACCAAAACATGAAGGTTAAAGTCACTGAAGCTGACGGTCTGTCACTCTCTGTCCAGAACAGGAGTACCTCCCCCTAGAAGCACAGTCGGTAGCATCCCCTGACGTCTTACACCACACCGCAGGTGCCCTACCTGACGTGGTAGCGCCTACCAGAAGCACGGACACCGTACAAGTAACCACAAAGCAAGTGACTAGCTGGGGTAACGCCCGTCGATGTTGGTCCAATCGCCCCCAACCACGTTTTCACACACAAACCATGCGTCCCAGGTCCGGCCTGTAACTGGTTTTCCCCTCAGCCGGACTGTGGCTGCAAGATGTGGGGCCCGATGGAAACCAGTCTAAAAAACCATCCTCAGGGTAAGCCTCTTTACCTACTCCCAGATGGGACCACTAAATGTGTAAGCAGGCTACGACTAGTGGAGGGTCGCTGAGAGAGTAGACTCTCAAGTCAACGGAAAACAACGTCCAAACCCGACGAAGTACGGGGACTATCCCACGTACCAGCACCATCCCACGGTGACCACGTTCGGAAAAGAAACGGGACTCACAGTCCACGGGCCACGCACCCGGCCACGCAGAAATGCAGAAGCACGATTCCCGAGGTTGCTTACAGGCCGCCAAACTGATCCCACTCTCAGGAAACAACGGGAAACCTCCAGCTCTAGGCTGGACAACTGGACTCGCGGTCCAAGGCCATACCCATGGCCCACATGGAAAGTACATAAGCACGATTCCCAGTGCAACGCACAAGCTACCACGCCGATAATTGGACTCGCAGTCCAAGGCCAAACACATGGCTCACTCGGGAATCATCTTCAAGGATAACTCACAGCATGCGGGCGAGACCCCACCGCACACACCGATACACGGTGACTCGGTCAAGCGTAACACAAAAGCCCATAACACGAGGAGTCACCCGGACTCTGAAGCCCACGAGCACGCTAAACGAGGTAGCTCGATCCTCCTGACTCCCTCAAGACATGGACACAGAACCCTAGGGGTGTCTGGGACATCCAAGAGACCGCAAGTCGACCATTGAGTCGCAACCGGGTCGGCTAAGGACCTACACAACGCGAAAACGATCGCGGCAAGCACGAAGAACCACTTCGGCTTACTACAGTGCCTGGCGGTCTATCTTTGTCCGTCATAGACTGTAATGGTCCGAAGGTAGGCCGTCACAGCACCCTGATGTCCAACTTAGGAGCGCAAGACACTCGTGTGAAACGAACTACAACGTGCCCACAATGGTGCGGCCACAACACCTAACAGACCTAAACAGGTGCGTTCAGGCACGAGTGAAAACTGATGCAACGCGCTCCTCTAGGGGCAGTTACGGAACCTAACGGATCACGCTGGTTGCATTAGGCCACGGAACAACACAGGCCATGACGCATGACGATCGGTGCGTCACGCTCTCTGACGCACCTACCCAAGTGCGTAGGGAGAGGGGTGGATGTGTTAACTCTAAAGCTCCTACCCAGGGCGTCACACTACCATGACGCCCCACTCTGGGTGCGTCTGGTGTCTATGACCCCCAACGGTCATAAACCACGGTCAGAATAACTGTAACGGTCTAACACCAGGCATCACAGCATTGTGACGGTCTATCGTGGGACCGTCAGGCCCACGAATGCCACGTCCAAAAGCCAACGAAGTGTAATGCACCTCCCTGGGTGCATTACAACACCCTGTGGCGGTCTCTGGAACAACCGCCACAGTGCTCCGGCGGCGAAAACGGTGAATACGCACAAAAATGGCAACCACGCCCCCATACCTCCATGGGAGTGGGGGAAATCAAGGGGGAAGCCCCCTGGGACCCCTAACATGATCTAAGCCATCAAAATGCCGAATCGCGGCTCAAATCCATAGATCGGGTGAACTCTCCCCAAAACATGGATTTTTCCCAAAAATCCCAAATACGCCCGCTCGGCTCACCACGGCCTACAAACCTTGTGGGAAAGGGCCTACAAAATACGTCCATCTCCCTACCTCCCACCGAAGAAACGACGCGCCGTGGACGCCGATCCATGAAGAAAACACCCCGAAACCATCGCCGCTCCTATGGACACCAAAAATTGCACGCACAGATATCCAGCTCACCAGCATTAACAACGGCACCGAGTGAAGAAGCCCCGGAGGGACTGGTCATCCGGACTCCCCAAATATGCACATTGCCGTGAAGCCGTCTCTGAGTCACGACAGTGAAGAGAAATCAACCACCCAAAGCCCCCACAATCCATGGGGCTCGAAGATAATTAAATGGGCCACAACTCGTGCTCACAACGGGCTCAGAACTGCCCATTTTAGCCCTTCAGCGGCACAACCTTTTGGCCCTTCAGTGGTACA
This sequence comes from Amorphophallus konjac, assembly GCA_022559845.1. Classification (NCBI taxonomy): domain Eukaryota; kingdom Viridiplantae; phylum Streptophyta; class Magnoliopsida; order Alismatales; family Araceae; genus Amorphophallus; species Amorphophallus konjac. The sequence goes on from JAHNEJ010001407.1 coordinate 28,417, forward strand.
CCCCTTGGGCCTTCAGTGGCACAGCCCTTGGCCCTCCAGCGGTACACCCATGGGCCTTCAGCGGCACAGCATTTTGGCCCTTCAGCGATACACCCCTGGGCCTTCAGCGGCACGCCCTTGTGCCCTTTCAACGGCACACCCTTCAAGCCTTCAACGACACACTATTTCAAGCCTTCAACGGCACACTATTTCAAGCCTTCAACGGCACACTATTTCCGGCCTTCAACGGCACACTATTTAAGGCCTTCAACGGCACACTATTTCTGGCCTTCAGCGGCACGCCCATTTGGGGCTTCAGCGGCACGCCCCTTTGGGGCTTCAGCGGCACACCCTTTTGGCCCTCCTGCGGCACACTTATTGAGCCCGCCAATGGCACAGCGTGAAGGCGTTTCAACGCCCGAACGACGTGACACCCATGCCCTACGTATCCTTGGCGCACAGTGAGCTATTTGAGGTGTCAACCAGAGGTTGGGCCACGCAGGCTACTCCCATGACGTCCAGGACGGGGGAAGTCAAACCCCATCATGACTAGCCGCTTCCCACCTCCGACTGCCGTGCTCGAGGGCTCCCGCTGCTGGGAGTATAAAACCACTCCCATTCCTATGAAGAGAAGGGAGACGGACAGACGGGGAGAAGAGGGAGGAGGAGAAGAGACGAATAGAAAAAGCCACCTACGAGAAGAAGGTAAAGAGAGAGGAGAAGGGCGAGCGCTCCGGCGTGGAGTCTTCCGAAAACCACCGGGCAAAGAAAAGAAAGAGAGAGAGAGAGAGAGAGAGGCTTCATGTAGCGGGGAAGTGGGGAAAGAGTAGGGAGTAGTCACCCTTGTTCGGCCCCAACACTCCCCCCATTTTCTTCTTTTTTTTATTTTCATGATCTCCTCCCCTCCCCTATCCGTAGTGTCAGCACGAATGTTTTTTGTAATGTATGTGGCTGGCCGTGGTCATTCCTCTTCGTGAATAAAAATCACCCTTCTTGGGTTTCTTGTTGCTTCCGTTGGTTTGTGCCAGTGTGCATGGTATGTTGTTCACTTTCTATCCTTCTCCGGTGTCTTGGAGTCTCCATGTCGGTATCGTTCCCCTGCACGATCCATGGCCTTACGCTTATTCTTCGACCCAAGGGAGTTTATCCTTCTGTTCTCTCGGGGCTTCGTGAGCTTTGATGCCCTCCTTCCTGGCCTCCAACCTCAGCCGTTTACCTAGAGGGAGAGGCCTCCCTCTTCTTCCCTTGAACATCCTGCCACTGACGCCCTCCTTGGCCTTCCCCCTTTCTTCAATCCGCAGCCCACCTGGCTAAGCCCCTCGTTGATACACCTTCAGCGCCTTCGCCGGCATGCTTCATTTGGCCCTCAGCGGCACGCCTTCAGCAGCCCTTTGCCGACACACTTCATTTGGCCCTCAGCGGCACACCTTTGGCCGCTCTTCGCCGGCACGCCCCTAGCGGGCCTTCAACGGCACACCCTTCTAGCTCCCTGCCCGGCACACCCTCCAATCCTCTCCTTTTGCCCGGTGCACCCCTAGCCAGTCCTAGAATCGTCTTCCCCTCGTCGTTTCCCCCGGGTTTTTCGATGTTTTCTTAAGGTGTTGCCGTCCAAGGGTGCCCACCTCCAGTTGTCGGGTTCCGCCACTCTATGTGGGCACGTTCCCTATATCTCCATTACGCTCAGGTCAAGGGGAGATGCTGCCGAATTTTTGTTAGAAAATAATAAGAGGTTAAAAGGCAAAATGATGCAACAAACAAATGGGATAATAAATACACACCAAAAGACAACAAAAGCAACAAATAAATAGAGCAACAACAGATTGCAAGAAGAAGGAGAAAAGATTTGTATAAAACTACGCAAAAATCAAAGAGAATAAGAAAAGAAAAGCCTTAAAAATAAGTAACAGAGGAGTGGGCCTTCATCGGCATGTCTGTCCCAGCCTTCGCCGGTACGCCCTCCACCCTCATTGGCCGGTACACCTCTAACCTTCCTTCAGCAGTACGCTCTAACAACCTTTCAACGACACACCTTCTCGGCCCTTCAGCGGCACACTCCTCTCACCCTCCGAAGTGGAACACAATGTATAGACTTTAGATTGATGAACGAACATAGCAACAAGCAATGTATAGACTTTGAGCTGCAGTGTACAGACTTTGAGTTGGCCAACGTACAGACTTTAGGCTGGCCAATGTATGGACTTTGAGCTGCAATGCATAGACTTTGAGCTGGCCAATGTATAGACTTTGAGCTGGCCAACGTACAGACTTTGGGCTGGCCAATGTACAGACTTTGAACTGCAATGCATAGACTTTGAGCTGGCCAACGTACAGACTTTGGGCTGGCCAATGTATGAACTTTGAGCTGTAATGTACAGACTTTGAACTGCAATGTATAGACTTTGAGCTGGCCAACGTATAGACTTTGGGCTGGCCAATGTATGGACTTTGAGCTGGCCAACGTATAGAATTTGAGCTGCAGCAAATGGACAATGTACAGACTTTGAGCTGGCCAACGTACAGACTTTGGGCTGGCCAATGTATGGACTTTGAGCTGGCCAACGTATAGACTCTGAGCTGCAGCAAATGGACAATGTACAAACTATGAGCTGGCCAATGTATAGACTTTGAGCTGCAGCAAATGGACAATGTATAGACTTTGAGCTGCAGCAAATGGACAATGTACAGACTTTGAGCTGGCCAATGTATAGACTTTGAGCTGCAGCAAATGGACAATGTATAGACTTTGAGCTGGCCAACGTACAGACTTTGGGCTGGCCAATGTATGGACTTTGAGCTGGCCAATGTATAGACTTTGAGCTGCAGCAAATGGACAATGTACAGACTTTGAGCTGGCCAATGTATAGACTTTGAGCTGCAGCAAATGGACAATGTACAGACTTTGAGCTGGCCAACGTATAGACTTTGAGCTGCAGCAAATGGACAATGTACAGACTTTGAGCTGGCCAATGTATAGACTTTGAGCTGTAGCCAATGGACAATGTACAGACTTTGAGCTGGCCAATGTATAGACTTTGAGCTGCAGCAAATGTACAACGTACAGACTTTGGGCTGGCCAATGTATACACTTTGAGCTGCAGCAAATGGACAATGTACAAAGTTTGAGCTGACCAACGTATAGACTTTGAGCTGCAGCAAATGGACAATGTACAGACTTTGAGCTGGCCAATGTATAGACTTTGAGCTGCAGCAAATGGACAATGTACAGACTTTGAGTTGGCCAACGTATAGACTTTGGGTTGCAGCAAATAGACAATGTACAGACTTTGAGCTGATAGATGTATAGACTTTGTGTGCATGCAACCAGCCAATGTATAGACTTTGAGTTGCAGCAAATAGACAATGTACAGACTTTGAGCTGATGAATGTACAGACTTTGTGTGCAGCAACCAGCCGATGTGCAGACTTCGTGTCGCAGCGACTAGCCAATGTATAAACTTTGGGCAAAGGGACGTACAGACTTCGTGTATGCTAGCAGCCAGTGTACAGACTTTGAGTTGCAGTAAATGGACAATGTACAGACTCTGCGTGTGTGCTAGCAGCCAATGCACAGACTTTGAGTTGTAGCAAATGGATAATGTGCAGACTCTAGCAGACGGTGTACAGACTTTGAGTTAGCCCGTCACGCTCCTCTCCTCCCTTCGCCGGTGCTCTTTGGAATGTCTTCATCAGCATGCCACCCCCCTTTCTTCACCGGTACACTATCTCTGGGCTTCTCCGGCACGCTCCAAGCTACCCTCGCCGGCACGCTACCTGCCGTCCTCACCGGCACACTCCTTCAGCCCCGCTTAACCCCCCAACGGCCCACTTTTCCTTCCAAAATAAATATATATATAAACATATATAAATATGTCATGATAATGATAATGATAATAATGATAATAAATTAATAAAAATATTATGATAAATAAATAAACCTGAATATACATATATGAGAAATAAACCAAAAAAGTGTGAAATAATAATAATAATAGTAAGAAAAAGGAAAGGGGAAATATAATAGTAATAATAATGAACAAAATAGAGAAATCATCCAGAATAAATACATAAAAGGGAAATAAGCAATAATATATATATATGCACATAATTTAAAACCCAGATAAAAAAATGGTAAAATCCACTCTGCAGCCCCGTCTCTCTCGTGATCCGGTGGTGAAGGAACAACAATATCGCCCTTCCAGGTTGGGCCTGAGTCCTGGGAATTATCCCGAAATGGCCATGGCCCGACCTCGCCTCGGGCTAACATTCCGATTAAACTGGACTCGTTTCTCAGGCAGGATCCTTTCCGAGCCACTACTAAAATTGCCGCACGCTCGGCAGACATTTGAACGGGTTCACCTCGGTTTTTGCCGCATTTCTATTACGGACCTATGTCTGAACATGAAAAGACCCGTGAGCAACCAATATGGCCGACGGCTCCCTCCCCGACATGGTCGTGAGCCGGTATTGCTTCGGGTCGATAGCCCGTTAAATCGGATTCATTCTAATGGGATTCGTTCCCGTTCTTTCATTGAAACTGCCGTAGACTCGGCATACATTTGTACGTGATCGTTTCCATCCACGTCGTACTTTCAATATGGGCCCTTGCCCGAACATGAAAAGGTCCGTGAGTGACCAACAAAATCGAAAAAGAACGAGACGGTCCTCGCCACCCCTGGACCCCTTCCATGGGAATATCAATAAGACCTCCGTGGGCCACGCTTAGACCTCGGGTCCGTCCCAATCGTGGTTGCCGTTCGGTTCATATCCCGGTCTACAGCCCGCTCCCTTCGAACACGTTTTCGGTTTTGGAGTCTAGTCTTGGGACTCTCCCCCGTTGCCCTCCGGCACCGGAAATATTAATGATGCCCGCGCAAGCCTCGTTCGGACCACGGGAGGCGCCCCCGGTATGGTCTTGACTCGATCTTGCACTGGGCCAATAGATTTACCGGTTTCCTGCTACACTAACCGAGATTTAACCGAATGTTTTCGGTGTCCTAGAATAATAAACTTGCCGTATCCCGGCATGCATATGTTCCAGTCCTCCCACGATGATTACATATTCTCAAGCCGGACTCCCGTCCGAATATTAAACGGTCTCCCGAATGACTGACACGTTTCGAACGTCCACTTCCCTAGACACCATGGCTTTCAGCCGATTCAAGGTATATTCCCTCGTTGCCCTTGGCACCGGAAATATTAATGACGCTCATTGCAAGTCTTGTTTCGACCGCGGGGGGCCTACCGCAGTATGGTCGAAGCTTGCTCTTGCACCGGGGCCAACAGATTTACTGGTTTCTTGACCGCTCTGACTGAGGTTTAGCCGAACATTTTCCGTTCTTCTGAACAATAAATTGCCATATCCTGGCATACATATGCTCCGGTTTCCCTCGACGATCGCACTTTTCCCGAGCCGACATTCGTCCGAATATTAAATGGTCAGCACATGACCGACATGACTGCGAATGCTTTCTTCTAACCCTCATGCGAGGATTTCAATACCTCGTAATCGACCTTCCATGCAATCGATTCCCTGGCCATGAGGCCCTGATTCCCGGCGATTAAATAAGGGTGTTCCCTCGTATGGGGGATGTAAACGATGCCGTGACCTTTATGGCGCGGCGGGTTTTGGTCCCGACACGAACTACACAATCGTCTGACGAAGTTAGATCGAGCGCACCATGGGCTCTTCGGGGCCCGAATAAATCGTCACTTCGTGACTGGCACGCCCACGCACATAATAAACCAATAAATAAATAAAACCACATCTTTTAAGTAAAAAGTCGTCCACAGGCTCCCGTCATCCCTGGACCCTATACATGGGGATATCAATAAGGCCTTCGTGGGCTATGCTGGGACCTCGGGTCCGTCCCGATTATGGTCACTGTCTGACCCATATCCTCGGCCTATAGCCCGCTCCCTTTGAACACGTTTTCGGTTTTAGAATCTAGTCCCGGGACTCTTCCTCGCTGCCCTCCGGCAATGAGAATATTAATGATGCCCACGCAAGCCCCGTTTGGACCGCGGGAGGTGCCCCTGGTATGGTCCCGACTCGATCTCGCACAGGGCCAATAAATTCGCTAGTTTCCTGCTACACTAACCGAGATTTAACCGAGGGTTTTCAGTGTCTCGGAATAACGTATTTGCCGTATCACGGCATACATATGTTCCAGGTCCTCCTGCGACGATTATGATATTCTCAAGCCGGACACCCGTCCGAATATTAAACGGTCTCCCGAATGACCGACACGTTTCGGACGTCCGCTTCCCTAGACACAGGGCTTTTCAGCCGATTCAAGGGATATTCCATCATTGCCCCTTTGCACCGAAAATATTAATGACACTCATGCAAGTCTTGTTTCGATCACAGGGGGCCCACTACAGTATGGTCGCAGCTTGCTCTTGCACCGGGCCAACAGATTTACTGGTTTTTTACCGCTCCAACCGAGGCTCAGCCGAACGTTTTCCGCTCTTCCGAACAATAAATTTGCCATACCTCGGCACACATGCGTTTCGGTTTTCCCACGACAACCGCAATTTTCTCGAGCCGGACATTCGTCCGAACATTAAATGGTCAGTACACGACTGACATGACCGCGAATGGTTTTCTTCTCACCCCCGCGCGAGGATTTCAATACCTCGTAATAGACCTTTCATGCAATTAATTTCTTGGCCATGAGGCCCTGAATCCCAACGATTAATCAAGGGTGTTCCCTCGTATGGGGGATGTAAATGACGTCGTGACCTTTATGGCGCGGCGGGTTTTGGTCCCGACACGAACCACACAATCGTCTGACCGAGTCAGATCGAGCGCACCATGGGCTCTTCGAAGCCCGAATAAATTGTCACTTTGTGACTGGCACGCCCACGCACTTAATAGACGAATCAACCATTCCCGAATAGACGAGCATAATAAACGATCAAAAAGTGCGTCCACAAGTCTGGCACGCCCGGTGGGACCTAAACCACCCTTCATCTCTTCGCCGGGATTTAGCGCCTCATGGCCTCCTAATTAACGATGTTTGTCTACTTTGATGAATGGCAGGTGCTGTCTATTCGCCAGTCCGATGGGGAGAAAAGCCAAACTCGGTGCAGCTGCCTTTGTGGCCTCGAGGACGCTGCTTCGAAGCATATGCAGCTTCCAAGCATCATGGGGGGCTGTTATAAAAAAAGGGGAGAAGAGAAAGAGAAGAGAAGGGTGGGGAAATCAAACCCCCATTTTTCCTCAAAAAGAAAAAGAAGAAAAGAAGATGAGAAGAAGAGAAGAAAAGAAGAAAAAGAGAAAAGAAAGAAGCAAAAAAAGAAAGAAAGAATTGGCAAGAGAGGGTTGTACGGCCATGTCCGTCGAGACCCGTGCTGAACAAAGATTACCATTGTGGGGTTGATGCGGTGGAGCGAACCACTGATCCCCTCCTGAGGGGGTGAGCACTCTCCTGCACCTCCACCCTGGTCAATCATACAAGAAGAAGAGAAGAGAAAAAAAAAAAAAAAAAGAGAGAAAGAGATAAGAAATAAAGAAAAGTTGGCCAGCATCGCCGACTAAAAGGGCAAGAAGAAACCCAGCATCCCGCCCGACTCTAGGAGGCTCCGAGTCTGCGGTGCAATGACCCCGCTGTTCCTCCTTCCTACTGCCTCCATCCGACATAAGACGGCCCCTCGAGTGGCTGTTAAAAGACCCAGCGAGCCACAATTGTAGTATGGTGAATGGCTGCCCGCTGTGGGGAATGCTTTATAGCAATGAGGCCAAGCACGGCCACCACTCCCGAAGAGAGCATGCATATACCCCGCCATGGGGGATAAGAAGAAGATATATACCCTGCTACGGGGCATAGGGGCAAAAAAAGAGATACACCCCATTCCCAGGGGCACATGAAGAGAATCCGCCCCGACTGAGGGGCACAAAGCAAAAGCTACACCCTGACTTCGGGCATTTGAAGAAGAATCCGCCCTAACCTGGGGACATAAGAAGAAATAGATTTGCACCCCGGCTTAGGGGCATTTGAAGAAGAGAAATACACCCCGATATGGCGGCACATGAAGCAAAAGACATACCCCGCCATGGGGGCGTAAGAAGAAAAGAATTCACCCCGGCCTGGGGACACACAAAAAGAGAAACTCACCCTGGCTTAGGGGTATTTGAAGAAGAAATATACCCCACCTGGGGGCATAGAAGCCATAAAAATACGCCCCGGCTTAGGGGTATTTGAAGAAGAAAGATACCCCACCTCGGGGGACATTGCAAGCAGCGATATACCCTACTTGGGTGCACAGGAAGAGGCCACACCCCACTCCTAGGGACACATGAAGAGAGTACACCCCGCATGGGGGCACATGAAGAGAATTAACCCCGACTCGGGGGTACATGAAGCGACAAAGAATACACCCCGCCTTAGGGGAATTTGAAGAAGAAGCATACACCCCACCAACAGGGGCACAGGAGCCATCAAGAACACACCCCACTTTCGGGGCACAAGAAGCAAACATTCCCCGGTGTATCGGGACAAAAGAAGAAGAATCCCCCTCGGGGGCATAAAAAGCAAAGATACACCCTCGTGCCGGGGGCACATGAACAGAATACACTCCATCCCGGGGTCATGAGAAGCAGAAGGCATCCCACCCTGGGGGCATATGAAGCGAAAAGAATACACCCTGGCTTAGGGGAATACAAAGAGAAGTATACCCCACTCTGGGGCAGAGGAAGCGGAAAATCACACCCCCATCTTGGGGGTATTTGAAGAAGAAGTATACCTCGCCTCGAGGGCCTAGAAGCTATAAAGAACACCCCGGCTTAGGGGCATTTGAAGAAGCTACATCCGCTTCGGGAGCATAAGAAAGAGAAGAGTACACCCTATCCTAGGGACAATTGAAAAAGAAACATACCCGCCTGGGGGCATAAAAGCCATAAAGAATACGCCCCGGCTCAGGGGCATTTGAAGAAGCTACATCCCATCTTGGGAGCGTAAGGAGAGAAGAATACACCCCGACTTAGGGGCATTTGAAGAAGGAATACATCCCGGCCCCGGGGTCCGTGAAGCAACATATATCCCCCCCCCCTCGGGGGCATCTGAAGCAGAACAAACAACATTCCCGGCTTAGGGGAGCATATGAATAAAGGAATACACCCCGATATGGGAGCACATAAGCAAAGAAGAAGAGTTCACCCCGCCTCGGGGGCATAAGAAGCAAGAATTACACCCAGCCTTGGGGGCATCGGAAGCAGCAATACACTCCACTATGGGGGCACTAGAAACAGAATACATCCCAGCCTGGGGGCACAAGAAGAAAAAAACACCCCACCTTGGGGGCATAAGAAGCCAAGAACATACCCCGCCATGGGGGGCATTAGAAGCGGAATACATCCCCGCCCCGGGGGCATATGAAGTAACATACACCTCGCCTCGGCGGCATATGAGGCCAAGAAGCATACCCCGGCCTGGAGGCATAAGAAACAAAAGCACACCCCATGCTAGGGGCATATGGAGAGGAATGCACCTCGCCCTGAGGGGCGCAAAAAGCATAAGAACACACCCAAGCTTAGGGGCGTTTGAAGAAGAAACATACCCCGCCAGGGGGCATAGAAGTCATGAAGAATACGCCCCGGCTTAAGGGCATTTGAAGAAGTCACATCCCGCCTCGGGAGCATGAGAAGCAGTCAAGAACACCCCGGCCTAGGGGTATTTGAAGAAGAAATATATCCTGCCTGGGGAATAGAAGCCGTAAAGAACACGCCTCGGCTCAGGGGCATTTGAAGAAGCTACATCCTGCCTTGGGAGTATAAGAAGAAAAGAGTCCACCCCATCTTAGGGGTATTTGAAGAAGAAACACACCCCGCTATGGGGGCATAGAAGCATAAAGAATACGCCCCGGCTTAGGGGTATTTGAAGAAGAAGGATACCCCGTCTCGGGGGACATTGCAAGCAGCGATACACCCTGCTAGGGCGCACAGGAAGCAAACACACACCCCACCCAGACAAACCACACCCCACTCTGGAGACACATAAAGAGAGTACACCCCGCCATGCGGGCACATGAAGAGAATCACACCCCCGACTCGGGGGTACATGAAGCAACAAAGAATACACCTTGCCTTAGGGGAATCTAAAGAAGCATACACCCCACCAACGGGGGCACAGGAGCCGTCGAGAATCCACCCCACTTTGGGGGCACAAGAAGCAGACATTCCCCAGCATGTCGGGGAAGAAGAAGAAGAATCCCCCCTCGGGGGCATATAAAAAAAAAGCAAAGATACACTCGGTGCCCGGTGCACATGAAGAGAAAGGCACCTCCCTCTGGGGGCACAACAAGCAACAAAGATACACCCCTGCTCCAGGGGCATATGAGACAAAACTATACCCCGATTTAGGGGCATTTGAAGCAAAGGCTTCACCCCGCCTCAAGGGGGGGCATAAGAAGGGAATGATATACCCCACCCTGGGGGCACAAGAAGAAAACACACCCCACCTTGGGGGGGCGTAAGAAGCCAAGAGATATACCCCGCCACGGGGCAACGGAGGCAAAATGCATTCCCCCCGGGGGCACGTAAAGCAACATACCCCTCGCCTCGGCAGCATATGAGGCCAAGAAGCTACATCCCGACTCGGGAGCATAAGAAACAAAAGATATACCCCACGTCCGAGGCATATGAAGCCAAGAAACACACCCCCGTCTCGGGAGTATTTGAAGAAGAAGCATACCTCGCCTCGAGGGCCTAGAAGCTATAATGAACACGCCCCGAACTCACGGGGCATATGAAAGAGAAGTCCACCCCGGCCTAGGGGGTATTTGAAGAAGAAGCATGCCCCTCCAGGGGACATAGAAGCCATAAAGAATACGCTCCGGTTTAGGGGTACTTGAAGAAGCTACATCCCGCCTTGGAAGCATGAGAAGAAAAGAGAATCCACCCCGCTTAGGGACCTTTGAAGGAGCATACCCCAGGCTCGGAGTCCATGAAGCAACATGCACCCCCCCGGGGGGGGACATCTGAAGCAGAACAAACAACATCCCTCGGCTTAGAGAAGCATATGAAGAGAGGAATACACCCCGATATGGGGGCACGTAAAACAAAGAAGAAGAATTCACCCGCCTCGGGTTGCATAAAAAGAAAGAACCACACCCCGCATCAAAACCGCAATACACACTCCACTCTGGGGGCACTAGAAGCGGAATACACCCCGTGCCTGGGGGCATATAAAAAAGGGGGATACCTCGCTCTGGGCATCAGAAGCAGCAATACGCCCACCTTGGGGGCATCAAAAGCAGCAATACACCCCACCTTGGGAGCATAAGAAGCAAACATCCCCCCCGGTGTGTCTAGGAAGAAGAAAAGAATTCACCCCTGGCCTAGGGGTATTTGAAGAAGAAGCATACCCCGCCAGGGGACATAGAAGCCATAAAGAATACGCCCCGGCCTAGGGGTATTTGAAGAAGAAGCATACCTCGCCTCGAGGGCCTAGAAGCTATAAAAGAGCATGCCCCGACTCAGGGGCATATGAAGAGAAGTCCACCCCAGCCTAGGGGTATTTGAAGAAGAAACATACCCCGCCAGGGGGCATGGAAGCCATAAAGAACACCCCCGGCTTAGGGTATTTTGAGAAGATACATCCCGCCTCGGAGCATAAGAAAGAGAAGAATAAATCCCAGTCTTAGGGATATTTGAAGAAGAAATATACCCCGACAGGGGGCATAGAAGCCATAAAGAATATGCGCCGGCTCAGGGGCATTGGAAGAAGAAACATACCCCGCCTGGGGGACGCGAAAGCAAAGTGATAGAGTACACCTCCACCCGAGGGCGTAAAGATGCAAAGAGACATACATCCCGACCTGGGAGCACATGAAGAAAGAATATACCCCGACCTAGGGGCGTCAGAAGAAGAAACATACGTCCCGATCCAAGGACATAAAAAGCAAGAGAATACGCCATGCGAAAAGGGTATACGAAACATGAAGAATGTACCCCAGCCTAGGGCACAGAAAGAGACACACTCCGCCCTTGGCGCATAAGAAGCAGAAGCACCTACCCAGCCTGGGGGCATAAAAATACACTTCGCCCTTGGCGCATAAGAAGCAGAAGCATCTACCCCGACCCGGGGCATAGAAACAAAGAGACATACATCCCGATCCGGGAGCATGAGAAGAAATATATACTCCGCCCATGCGGCATTTGAAGATACAACATACCCTACTTCGGGGGCACTGAAGCCGTAAAGAGATACACCCCCACCTCAGGGGGGCGTAAGAAGCAAAAGACACACCCCGGCCTCAGGGGGGCATAAGAAGCAAAAGATACACCCCCGTCTCGGGGGTATTTTGAAGAGAGCTACGCCCCGTACCAGGGGCATATGAAGAAGAAACATACCTCAGCCTCGAGGGCCTAGAAGCTATAAAGAACACGCCCCGGCTCAGGGGCATATGAAGAGAAGTCCACCCTGGCTCAGGGGTATTTGAAGAAGAGATCATACCCCACCTGGGGGCATTGAAGCCGTGAAGAGTATAGCCCACCATGGGGGCTTTTGAAGAGAGCTACACCCTGCCTCGGGGGCATTAAAAAAAAACACACCCTTGTCTGGGGACATAGAAGCTAAAAAAAATACACCCCGCCTGGTGATGCGGGACGGACACGGGGACCGACTCTACGGGGTATGACCTCGGCTCTAGATGTGGACGGGCCAACAACACACACCAGGGAGACACTAAGCCCAACACTGCGAGCTCCTAGTGGCGAAACGTCGCTAACAGAAGTGGAAGCTCACGTCGTCGTCCCAAGCGAGGGAAAGCGCGGACCGTGCGCGGTTAAGGAATCGGCGGAGGTCAGGGTAGTCCGACTCAACTTTCCGGACCTCGGATCGAGTCGCGGGATGGGTCACTCTCACTCTCACAGCGGTGACATGAACACACGGGCTAGTACCTATCGCTCCCTCGGCAGCTGGTAAAAGACCATATACTAACCTAGCAAGCGAATGCCGAGAAGTTAAGACCGTACCTCCACGCAACCCGGCGTGGCGAAGACAACCCCGGCCGAATTACGGATCCCCGGTTAAACCCATTTTACAACAGTACAATGATTTGACCCACTCCACGCAGGGAGGTAAAAGGTCACATGTGGGGTCCGGGAATCACACAAATCGGGTTGACGGGCAGCATCTTGATGTCGCCCGGCGGTGCCGAAACTCCGCGTTTTCGTGCTTTCCGAACGGTGGGTTTTACGGGCCCGCGGGGCCCACGGACGGCGCTATCCTCCGGGATCTGCGGGGGTGGGACCCACTGTGATGGGGACCCCCTGGTGGCGCGCCTCCACGGACGGAGGTCGTCCGGGAACACCGATCGGGGGTCGATCGGCCCCGATTCCCAATTGATGAACTAGATGTCCACGGATTTTGGTTGCTGTCTTCCGGCGCGCGCTCCGGCGGAAAACGGCCGCTGCGAGCAATCCCGACGTCGGATCGGGACGCATGAGCTATCGTTGGAAAGCTCTCTTCAAATGCTTCGATCTAGACCCAGAGAGATCTGCTGGATCTGGTCATATCAGAACTTTATTGAATTTACAAGCCCCTGTTGTACAGTAACCGAAATCTCAGGTCTGTAGGGTACTTGTCTGAGAACCACCGTCGACCGCCTAGTAAACCTCCGATTCAGCTCTTGAGCTCTTCTTCAAAGTTGTAGGGTATCAAACCACGGAACTGAGACTATGTTTGGAATTTGATTTGGAGGTGGTGGTGATTTACTATGATTTTTGGGGTGACTAATGGTCGGATCTAGGAACAGGTGGACAGAACTGTAGCTGGGTCTGAGAACGATTTTTAGAAAATATGAGATGGGTGAATCAAAAATTGAGAACATTGTGGATGAAGGGATGGATGGGTGGAATCCTCAATAAAATTGGGCGAACCAACATAAATCAAAAAGTGGACCTAAGACATGAAGCTCAGGGCGGGGATGAATCTGGACAGAACTCTGGCAGAACCGAAATGGAAGAGTGGACAAAAATCAAAAAATATGAATGAGATCTGAATGGCAAACCAAAATTTGTGGGATGTCCTTGACACCTCTGGAACACCCAATAAAATCCCCAGATCTATCTGCGCTCGGGGCTGAGACAGGAAATTCGTGGAAGCTCCTGTGGTACTGCACGAGCAGAACTCCGTTGACGGCGATGGTGGTGCGGTGGCGGCTCGTGGCGGCGGTGGCAATCGTCGGAACCGATACACGAGGCGTCACACCTCAGAATGGAAGCCTTCACAGCTTCAAGGGGGAGAGGGAGGAGAGAGGAGGGGGGCGCACCAGCCCTTGCTCTTGAATTTCTTTGAATCAAATGGCTATTAATTCATGAAAATGGGAAAATACAAGCATATATAGGTCACCCATCTAATCCATCCTCCACCGTTGGATCTAGGGGTTAGGGATGGATGGCTAGGATTGAAGTTTGATCAAATACAATAAAAATATTAAACAAAAGGGGAGGGGGGCGCACCTTGACCAAGGGGGGGGACATGGTAGGTGGGTTTGGTTGGAATTGTTGACCATTTGGTCCTTGTCCCCCATGTGGACAATTGACTAGTCCAAGGCTTCTAGATGTCCACCTTGGATTTTGACCAACCCCACAAGGCTGATATGGACCAATGGGAAGGGGGCCTGGGGGGTCCCGTGGGGCCTGGGGGTCCCGTGGGGCCCAGGGGTCCCATTTTACAAATAAACCCCTCGTACACTCATAATTGCAAACCGTATAAAATGAAATAAACACAAACTACGCACACATAAAGGCTAACTAAATATGATAAATGGGGAGGCTCAAGGCGGAGTCTCCAGGCTGTCTCTGAGCCAGATGGACGCTGAGGTGGCTCGAGTCGTGCTTCGTGTGCGGTACCGGTGGCTCGGCGTGTCGTGCCGCTCAACTGCTCGGGTGTCCGCACCAATTCTCCCCGGGTGGGAGAAACTCGACCCTGTCGAGTAAGGGTCTGCATCACTCCTGTATCGCTCCAGAAGATCCGGATCGATCGCTGCAAACACGCCATGTGTGATCCACGTGTCCTCCGGAGCGGGCCGTCCTCTCCATCGCACTAGGTAGCGCGGGTTAGATCCACTCCTGGTAACTGTCACTTGCTCGTCCACTATACATCTATATGCTCACGCTGCCGTGAAAAGGGGCTGGCAGTGGAAGTGGACACTCAGGTGTGGGATCACTCTCAAGGGGAGGAGATGACTCAAAAGGCTCACTAGGGATCACCGCTGGGTCCCTATATGCAACAAGATCCGATACATTGAAGGTAGAGCTTATACCATATTCCTCGGGCAGGTCCACAACATACGCATTGGATCCAACGTGTTTCCACCCTCTAAAGGGACCGGCTCCTGCGAGCTTGCAACTTCTTAACGGTTCTAGAGGGAAACCGTTCAGGTCTTACCCCTGATCATGACATATTCGCCCTCTTGGAACTCTCGGTGGTGGTCGATGGGCATCGGCTAGCTCTTTGTAACGTGCATTGCTGCCTCACTCATGCAGACTCCTAACATGCCTAGCACTAGACTCGGCAGACTCACTATGCACTCCTAAAATGCTTAGCAAAATAAAAACACACGGATGCACACACAACCCTAAACAAACCTAATGTTAGTTCGACCCAATCATATGCAAGGTGGTCCAGGACATCCGAAGGTGTGCCATGCATACCCTAAGTGTGACTGAATGTCGGTACAACCATAAGATGGTCCTTTGGATTTGGGAGGTTTGGGTGGAACAGGAGGGTCGGGTGTCTCTCACCGTGAACGGACTCGGTGGGTGCCGATGGCCCGGTCCATGGGGGAGGGGTATAATGGTGACCTCCCCTAAAGAAGTGGAATGGAGATTGTGGACCAAGGGGCCCCACTAAGAAAGGGATCGAAGGGATCAAAGAATGTGTGACCCCTTCGATATGGGATTCCCTCATCTCAAGATCCCATGTGTGGAAGTCTAGAAGGTGTTGTTGATCTCCTTCATCCATGAAGGGAGATGAGACGGTGGGGGTATGATGGTGGAACTCTCTCGAAAAGGTGGAGTAAATATGGTGGGTCACAGGGTCCACAAGAGAATGGGTCGAAGGGATCAAAGAAGGTATGACCCCTCGGACTAGGCTTCCACAAATCACTGTCCCACATTTGGAAATCTTGGAGGTGTAAATGATCACCTTCATTCATTGTGAGAGATGGGACGACAGTCATAGGTAGAAAGTAAGATTCCTCCCTTGGGCAAAGGGGGAATGAAGTCGGACTTCGGCCGCATAGGGAGGAGTAGAAGAACCTCCGTGGTAACATGACCCACAGTGTACACGGAGGTGATGGACCCTAAAGCGGGTGTAGATTCCTTTAAAATCCACTTAAGGAAAAATTAAGAATATGAATAAATAAGCATGAAATAGCACGAGGTGCTAAGGGGAATTTGTGATCGCCAGAGACGCGAGGCCTCAAAAGATAATCAATAACAAATAGGGAGGATGATCGTGAAAAATACCTCAAAAGTGCGGGGATGTGAGTGCTTCCTTTCTCTTCAAATCGGCCGGCCGATGAAGAGAGTTCTTGCTTTTATTACCCTTGCAAAACAAACAAATACCACCAAAAGAATTGAATTAGAAACAAGGTGGGTGTAGCATCAAATTCTTGAATAGATGAGCATGAAATATCATAGGATTAAGACACACCTTAAGGGTGTTGGCCCTTAAACCCCTATGCAATAAGGGTGAGGGATATGATATGAATGACATGAAAATATAATAAAAAGTGTGCAAGAGTGCACTATGGGGGAGATCTCAACGTGGTTGAGAAGGGGAGTTAACAGAACATGATGCATGCATGTGATGAAAAATAAAAACAAAAGAGAATAGAAGGGAGATAAGAAAAGAAATCTGTTGGTATGCTCCTTTGGCTTTGATCCTCGATGGGGAGAAGCCTTCAAAAGTATGAAGCAGTAAAAACCGTGGAGCCCTCCTTTAGCCAGGAGCAACAGCAGCAGCAGTTCCCTGTGAAAAGAAAAGAAGAAGAAAAATAGAAGAGGAAGGACCCAAGAAGAAAACAGAAGAACAGCAGAAGAAGTAGAAGAAGAGGAAGAACAGAAAAGAAGAGGAGAGGGGAAAAAATCGAACGAAAAAGCCCAGATCGAAGGAGAAGAAAAAAATCCAACGCATAACAGAGCCAAAAGCTCTATTAAATTGGATAGAATCAGATAAGAATGGCAAGAGTCCAAGAGAGGAAGGATAAGAATGGGCAAGAGCCCAAACGAAGGCAGAAGTCTAATGAGGCAAGGACTCTCTGGGGAAAGGGCTGCGAAGCCAGCAGATAAAACACGCCCTTGGTCAGGGCGTCAATTCAAGAATTGACGACCTGTCAAGGGGCGTTAATTTAAAACACGCCCTGGGTCAGGGCGTCAACTCCCAGATCAATTTTGAAATAAATATTTCTTTTATTTGGAAATTGAAAGACGCCTCAGGGAGAGGCGTGAATTGAAAACGCCCCATGGTAGGGCGTGATTAAACATTTTTCAAACATTTATTCTTTTTCAAAAATTGCATAATTCCAGGAATTGACGCCCTCACCTCAGGGCGTCCTTTCATCAAGAAACGCCCCAGGTCAGGTCGTGTTTTAAAACACGCCCTTCACCAGGTCACGAATTTATAAAATAGGTAAAATGGGGAGAAATAGATAAAATGGGGAGACACGCCCTGGATCAGGCCGCGTTTTAAAAACACGCCCCTCTCCAGGGCGTGAATTCAGAAAATAGAGATAAATGCCCAGAAATCCAGAAAAATAGGAAAAAGGAGGAAATGAGGAAAAAATAGGAGAAATTCAAGAAAATGGGAAAAACCACTCAAACAAGCTAATTTGAGGGTCAAATGGGGCATTACAAGGCAATATGAAAATACCAAAGTAATGTCAATTTTGGCGTGTCTACAGCTGCCCCGCCTTGGCGTCTGCTTTGCAAGGGAGCGTAGCAAACTGAAAAGTAGATGCCAAGGTGTGATGAGACACGCAATCAACATCACTTGATAAGAAATGAAATCAAAAGCACGAGATGAAGCAAATCTCAGGAAATCCAACGAAATCAACAATGTTTGGATAAAAGGGGAGATGTGCACGCGGTGCACGAAGGAGATAAAATAAATGATCAACTTCCAGCGCGGTGGAAGTACCCCAGGTCACAAACCTGTAGATTTCACCATTGGGGAGCGTTACCAGCCAGTGGACGTGCTGCAGCCAAGGTGGATCAAAGGAGAGGACATAAAAATAAGATGATAAAAATCCAAACAAGGAGCTTTCGAGAAAAGACCCAAAACAGCGATAAAACGAACTGAGGATCCAATTCGGCAATGAATATCTCATATCTGAGAAAGATTAAGATCAATTCAACCCTCAACATCAGCTTATCAGAATGATTTTCCAATGTTAATTCAAAGTCCTACATGAATGCATGCTGGGCTAAAGGGAAAAATAACAAATGAAGATATAATATAATCAAGGATAATATTGTTAAACTGCCCAGACTGGGTCAAGAAACCAATTCTGCGAGCTGATACTAAGCCGAAGCCCGTTTATCCACGCACCAACTCGTAAAAAGGAACCATCGTCCCCAGTCTTGGACGGCTCAACGGCCTATCCGTGTGACTAAGACTTCTCTGGAATCATCATTGTTTTTGATGAAGGGGAACTCAAATCCCAGATTTACCAAAGCCACAAGGTCCTTGATATAATCTAGTAGCATATGTAACATATAGTAAAATGCATACAGGGAGATGGTGATATCAATAAGCATGGGAACTGAGAAATGAGCTGCAAGCACCGTGGGGCTTTGAGTGATGATGCCCTGTCGGTGGGACCAAGAGCTTCTTTCCTGCGCTCAAAAATTCATTAGCCAAGATATAACAAGCAATGAATAAGGCATTTAATCATAGCATGCATAGCATGAATCAAAGCAACCATCATACATATATCATGAACAGCATAAGTCAAATCATGGCATAGCAAAGCATCATTATTTGTTATTTGTCATGAGGATGACAATCTGGCTAATCAAGTTTTGGAGTTAAATAATCAGGATCTGATAATGCCCATCGGCAGAGTAATCAGATGAAACGAGCAGGAGTTGATTGAAAGATCTGGAGATGAATAATCATGAATGATAATCAGAATGATATAACCAAAATGATATAAGGAGGTGATAACCAAAAATGCCCAGGGTGGCATGTCATGAGAATATCGGGAGAATCAATAGATTGATAGCAATGAGTGGAGATAGGACTCATCCCGTGCTTTTGGTCTCTGCAAAGCTGTTCCTGCAAAACACCATCAGAAAATACAATGCAATTTTTGGATTTTGAAATATGCAAATTTTTATGAGTTTTGAAAATATTCAAATTTTTATGAGTTTTGGAATATGCAAATTTTTATGAGTTTTGAAAATATTAATTTTTATGAATTTTTAGAAATATTAATTTTTGTTGATTTTTGCAATATTCAATTTTTTTATTTTGGTTAGACATTGTTAATGCAGCATCAAAGGGTTGTTTTGAACCACTGGCTAGGGGTCCTTGTTCCTTCCCTTTTGCTAAAACTGCCCAAAGCTGGACGTGCATTGAAAGTGGCATCCTATAACCGACCGTCTTTGATCAACGGTGCCCCTACCAAGGCCATACCCGAGAAACATTCGGTCTTGAGGGAGAAGAGAAGAACAATTGTGACAAGCTTTGTGCAGATGGGAGATATCGGGACTTGAATTCCTTCCAAGGTGTTCCCTTCAAAGAGGTAGTCTGTTGTGCCGGGGCTTTGTGCCTTTGATTTTTAGACCCTTGACATGCATACGACCAGGGTTTTCCCTGCGGGGACTTTGCCACTCTTGTCATGCCATAATTCAATCTTGCTTTTATCGAAATTCTGACTTGATTTTCATAATAGCCCTTTTGGCGAGATGTATATCATGAAATTCATATTTAGTTTGGGTCAAGACTGCCCCTATTTGAGACTCCTCTCGTATTGGGGATTACCAAGGTTGGTCATCTCATCCGTCAACCTCTTGCCCCTGCACGTGGCCGAGTAAAGAAGAGAAAAGACTTTCAGATATACTCATGGCATGGCCAAAGTAGCAACGGTGTTTAACCAAAGGAGCCGGCTAAGGACGCCGTGAAGTGTGTGCGGTGCCCAGCTAAGGGTTGCTCTTAACAAGCGGGGAGAGAATATTGAATTCCCAGCGCGGGGTTCTTATTAACCAGAGGTGCTGCAAAAAACAAGCCTAAAGGACTCTTTTTAGAATGATTTCAATTAACAAAAGCTAAGATAAAGATTAAAACACCACTCTTAATCTTGTTAGGAAGCACTTGATTTTGAAAATCATGCGTGAAGTAATGAGAAATGATATCATTAAAATGCATACTTACGCCAATATGTTACCTTGCAACCTTTGTTAAAGCAGCTGCCGCGAGAGGTTGATCATCGTGGGATTTGTCCTCTTAGGCAGTCAAAAGGATTGGAAGCAAAGGATTTTGGGAGTGGCTTAACAAGAATGAGTGGTGCTCAAGACCAGACTCAGACGAATAAGGAGAAAAGGAAAAGAGGCGAGGGCTAGAACTCCCTCACTAAGGCGCGGAGACCCTGATCACATGGAACAGTCTACAGAAGAAGGGAAGAATTAGAAGGAGGAGTGAGGACTAAAGCCTCGAAAGCAGTGGGAGAATGGGCAGATGCCCAAGGCAGTGGATGTGGAAGAAGTTGGGTCAGACCCAGAATCAGGAGGAATTAGAAGAAGAAATTGATAGATGGAAAGAGGCGGATCGGAGGGTCCGGAGGCGAGGAGAATCTGAGAGGAAAAATCCGAGGCTCCGGAGGGATGACAAAAGAAGGGACGCGATGCCCTGAGAAGAAATAGAAAAAATGATGGAAAAAGGAAGAAGAAAAGGAGGATATCTTGGAAGAACAAAGATGAACGGAAGAAAGATGGAGGGTCCGGAGGTTCCGAGGAGAAAATGGAAAGGGGCGCGATGCCCGAAGATAAGTCCGGAGGTTCCGGAGGAATAGAATCAGAAAGGGCGAGATGCCCAAAGAGGAGGGATAAAATTCCTGGAGGTTCCAGGGAGATGGCAGGAAAAGGGACGCGATGCCCCAGGGATAGTGGATAAAAAGATGAAGATGAATAAGATGGGAAGTGCGGAATATCCGGAGGTGCCGGAAGGCGGGGAAGATACGGGTTTGGAAACCCGGGAAGCAGGAGGTGCAAATGCATGCAATGGGATGGATGCGATGAATGCATGAAATGCAAAGAATATGAAGAATGTGAAGGGCGAGAGGATGAGATCCTCCTCCTAACCCTGGGAATGGCCCATGAAGAAAAAGTGATAGAGATGGATGAATAGAAAGTGGAACAAATAAGGGATGGCCCCTTAGCATTAAGATAACTGCCCCTCCACGGCAGTGAAAGTGTATGAGAAATAGCCCCTGCCGAAGCTTCAATGGTGAATGTCAACTCCCTTGGAGAGTGCAAAGTAATGGTGTGAGGGAGTTGGAAAGTTGGGCTCGGAAGCATTATGTTGCCCAAAGATTCAAAATTTGGAAATTGGAACAAAGGGTGCCCTGCCCGGCCCTTACACAGCATCAATGCTTGGCATGGCGGTGACTTGGCTTCTTCGACCGTGCTTGGCACAATAACCCGGATTGGCATCCGGCAAATGAATTCTTGAATCTTGAATGGCGCGGCCAAATCCTTGCTGCCCGGCTCTTGATCGTCCTCGGCACCTGTGCTTGTAGAAGGCCCCCATTCCGAGTAGTAAGGGGAGGTGAAGCGGAGGCGGAAGGCTCCATGAATGGTGGAGGCATGATGGAAAGCGTTGGCAAATGGGTGAGCGTAAGCGGGGGTTCAAACACGTCGAGTTTCTCCCTTTGCTCGGAAGCAGTTGGGATTGGCTCGGGTGCAAAAAGGGGTGGATCCTGCTCAGGATTAGCCATGGGTAAGGGTAAAGGGTTAAATGGTGGAATAGGCAAAGTGGGTTTTAAAGGGATAATGGAAGGCCGAGGTGGCGGTAATGGGAGGTTAATTGGGGAAGGTTCAATGGTGGGTTCGATGGAGGCTAATGGTGTGGAGGTAGATGGCTTAACGGGTGGAGGTTTAATAGTGGAAGGCTTGGGGGAGGCCAGTGTTGCGGAGGTTAATGGTGTAACTGGAGGAGGTGTAATGTATGCGGTGTCAAGGATAGGAGGAGACTTACAATGTGCCGGTGTGGGTGATTGAAGTATCGACCCATCATCGTAACACCAATTAGTCTCATAAATAGGGGTTGGATCAGGGATGGTTTCATCCTGAGCAGGAGGTTCATCAAATGACAGTGGAGGGAGCGGGAAATTAAGAAACTCGGAAGGGGTGCCTGCGGAGCTTCATCATCATCGTACACTGCCTTGGATTCTTCAATTGCCGGCTCTTGATTGCTTGAAATGCCGAAGTCATAATCATTTCTCCTATCTTTCCATTCTTTCTCCATCTTGGTGATATCATCCAAAGCGGCATGGAGAGGATTGACCGGAGTAGGAGGAGCCATGACCTCTTTTAATTGTTCCTCCATCAAAGTGATTTTATCGAGGAGAGTTTGCTGGAGGGGTGTGACCTGAACAACAGAGGGTTGGCAGGGCCTTGAAGGAGAGGGGCCGCATAAAAAGGCCGTGGAGGTGGATTAATGGGCCGACCCGTAGAAGAACCCGGATGGGCCGGATTGCAATGAATAAATGGGCCTTGGGGCCGTGAGGGAGGAGGAATAGAAGGAGGCGGGTGATGGGCCACCCGAGTAGAATGAACAGGAGATGGGTAATGGGCTACCCGATCAGGATTGGAAGGAGGAGGTGGGTGATGGGCCACCCGTGTAGAATTGGAGGGAGATGGGTGATGGGCCACCCGAATAGAATTGGAAGGAGGTGGGTGATGGGCTACCCATATAGAATTGGAAGGAGGGAGAGATGCATGAGATGTACCCTCAACGGCAGCCTTAAGGGCTTGGATCTGTTGAGGGGTAAGATGATCTAACGCATGAATGATCTGGGAGACTTCTCATCATTGGGACGAGAGGATCCCGAGGGAGTAGTGGCTCGAAATTGAGTTGAAGGACCATTAGATTGACATTGCCCATGGGTCGGGCATGACCATAAGAATGAGGGCGTGGCCCTTTGAAAGAATGGTGAGAATTTTGATGAACATGTTGAAATTGAGGGGGATAGGATGTGCTAGGTTGATCACCCTCATGAATTGAATTAAACATGTTGTTTTGTTTATGGTAAGCCATTATTCAATCAAAGTAATGTGCAAACAATTTGCAAAGAAACACACAAGTTGTGATGGTTACCTTGATTTTTATTTGTTTAAACCTTGGTGAATTAATGAATTTTATCAAAGTTTTGAATGATTCACACAAGGGGAGGAAACCTAGTTTCAATATGGTTTGAACTCCAATGCCAACTAGGAACCCTCTCTCACCACGTATAGGCCAACTAACTCGGGACTTCAAAAGGGTACAACCTGCCCGGCGTCCGTGAGGGAATCCACGGGTGCGGGGACTTACGGAGGCTTGGAAAAGGGATTTCCAGTCCAAAGAGACGGAATGCTCAATGGAGGGTCGTCCCGATTCCAAGAGGGTGTGTGGATCCTAATGAAGAGGAGGGGGCTCCCAAACCAATGCAAAGAATGAATGCAACAGGGGAAATCAGGCCAACCACACAATATGATCAATCAACATGAAATAGCATGAAAACTCACCCACGGGAAGGGTTCTGGAAACCCACAGTAAAAACACGCCCTGGCAGAGGGCGCTACTAACAAAAGACACGACAGTGTGACTGTCGTGAATCAACGTGAGGGGCCCAGGGCCGGGTAAAACGCGCCTTAGGGTGAGGCGCTATCAATAAAGGGACGCCCTGATGTGGGGCGCTAATCAACAAATAAACGCCCTTGGGAAGGGCGTGAATTCACAGGCAGCAATATAAAGCAGGAAAACCCGGAAATATGCTGGAAAACGCCCTGTCAGAGGGCGTAAAATATGAAGAAGACGCCCTGGGTTAGGGCGTTAAATCAAGAAAAACGCCTCTTCCAGAGGCGTGAATTCACTTTCTCCAGAAAACTTCACGGCCAGCAGTATTAACACTCAATCACACAATCATGGCAATCAATAGAATAAGCATGCTCATCAAGAATTTTAAATAAGTGGAAATTTTAAAGAAAAATCAACAAACCGACCAATCACTTAGGGGAGGGTGTAAAACCAATGGAGGGTGCCCGAGGGGCACAAAAAGGGAGACGCACCGAGGGTGCAATAGGGGAGACGGCACACGCGGGTGCCTAAGGGGAAAGGGGTAATAAACAAGAACACAAAGTGTCCCACCGTGATCGCCAATTTGTAGATTCCTTTAAAATCCACTTAAGGAAAAATTAAGAATATGAATAAATAAGCATGAAATAGCACGAGGTGCTAAGGGGAATTTGTGATCGCCAGAGACGCGAGGCCTCAAAAGATAATCAATAACAAATAGGGAGGATGATCGCGAAAAATACCTCAAAAGTGCGGGGATGTGAGTGCTTCCTTTCTCTTCAAATCGGCCGGCCGATGAAGAGAGTTCTTACTTTTATTACCCTTGCAAAACAAACAAATACCACCAAAAGAATTGAATTAGAAACAAGGTGGGTGTAGCATCAAATTCTTGAATAGATGAGCATGAAATATCATAGGATTAAGACACACCTTAAGGGTGTTGGCCCTTAAACCCCTATGCAATAAGGGTGAGGGATATGATATGAATGACATGAAAAATATAATAAAAAGTGTGCAAGAGTGCACTATGGGGGAGATCTCAACGTGGTTGAGAAGGGGAGTTAACAGAACATGATGCATGCATGTGATGAAAAATAAAAACAAAAGAGAATAGAAGGGAGATAAGAAAAGAAATCTGTTGGTATGCTCCTTTGGCTTTGATCCTCGATGGGGAGAAGCCTTCAAAAGTATGAAGCAGTAAAAACCGTGGAGCCCTCCTTTAGCCAGGAGCAACAGCAGCAGCAGTTCCCTGTGAAAAGAAAAGAAGAAGAAAAATAGAAGAGGAAGGACCCAAGAAGAAAACAGAAGAACAGCAGAAGAAGTAGCAGAAGAGGAAGAACAGAAAAGAAGAGGAGAGGGGAAAAAATCGAACGAAAAAGCCCAGATCGAAGGAGAAGAAAAAATCCAACGCATAACAGAGCCAAAAGCTCTATTAAATTGGATAGAATCAGATAAGAATGGCAAGAGTCCAAGAGAGGAAGGATAAGAATGGGCAAGAGCCCAAACGAAGGCAGAAGTCTAATGAGGCAAGGACTCTCTGGGGGAAGGGCTGCGAAGCCAGAAGATGAAACACGCCCTTGGTCAGGGCGTCAATTCACGAATTGACGACCTGTCAAGGGGCGTTAATTTAAAACACGCCCTTGGTCAGGGCGTTTCTTTCTGGATTAATTTTAGAATTAAACATTTCTTTTATTTGGAAATTGTAAGACACGCCTCAGGGAGAGGCGTTAATTGAAACACGCCCTAATGTAGGGCGTGAATTAACATTTTTAAAATATTTATTCTTTTCAAAAATTAGATAATTCCAGGAATTGACGCCCTCTCCAGAGGTCGTCCTTTCATCAAGAAACGCCCCCGGTCAGGTCGTGTTTTAAAAAACGCCCTTCATCAGGTCACGAATTTATAAAATAGGTAGAATGGGGAGAAATAGATAAAATGGGGAGACACGCCCTGGATCAGGCCGCGTTTTAAAAACACGCCCCTCTCCAGGGCGTTAATATTTTTAAAAAAGAGGGAAAGGGGAGAAAATCCATGAAAAATGGAAAAAACACTCAAATAAGCTAATTTGAGGGTCAAATGGGGCATTACAAGGCAATATGAGAAATACTCAAAGTAATGTCAATTTTGGCGTGTCTACAGCTGCCCCGCCTTGGCGTCTGCTTTGCAAGGGAGCGGAGCAAACTGAAAAGTAGATGCCAAGGTGTGATGAGACACACAATCAACATCACTTGATGAGAAATGAAGTCAAAAGCTCGAGATGAAGCAAATCTCGGGAAATCCAACGAAACCAACGATGTTTGGATAAAAGGGGAGTTGTGCACGCGGTGCACGAAGGAGATAAAATAAAGGAGAAATTTGCAGATGGACATAACAGATGATTAAATCATATATATATATCCAAATCACAACAATAATGATGATATCAAGTGAAATAATGATGATAACATGATAAAAAAAACAATAAATATAAGAAGGGAGATGATGATAAATCAAATAAAGCACGAGGTGCTAAGGGGAGTTGTGATCGCCAGAGGGGTTACCTCAATAAGAAGAAAAGGAGATCGCGTGTACCTGGTGGAAATTGGGATGCGGGATGGATGTGGATTTCCTCCTCCAACTTCAATCGGCCGGCCGATGAAGTGGGTCTTCTTAGTTGATTACCTTGTAAAAAGACAATGAAAACAAGCAAAAGAGAGAGGGATCAGCCAAAGTGCTATAGTATCAATCCAAAACTAACATGAAATGATGAAAAGACATCAACGTGCGCACCTCTTTTTTTGGTTTTTTTTAAAACCCCTAGAAGAGAACTAGGGAAAGGATATGATATGTTGATACTTAATGCAATAAGAAAACTAATGATGGGATGACAGTGATGATGATATGCTTAGAACACAAATGAAATAAGCACAGTATAGCCCTGCTCTCCCTGACGAGAGTAGAGGGAAACTGTGAAGGTGTTGAACGGATGCAGAGGAACGGATGAAGCCCGATTGGATGCAGAGGACACCAGGATGCGGAGGGATGGAGTGGAAGCAGTAGCAGCAGGATGCAGTGGAACACCCGGATGCCGTGGAAGCAGTGGAAGCAGTAGCAGCAGGAGGAAGCACAGGAGGAAGAATGCTCTGCTTGCAATCGAGATGTTCTGGGTTCAAGGCGTTCAACCCTCCAAATGATCGATATGGAACCTCTTATATAATGTTCAATCGGATGTGATCAAACAAGGTAAGATAAGAACGGGTAATGAGGCATCCAAGGAAGGATCGAGATCGAGTAAGAGACCAATTGATAGTAGGGAACTGTGAGGGAAAGATGGAAAAAGGAAGGACTCTGGAGTGAAACACGACTTAGGACAGGGCGTCAAATCATGAATTGACGACCTTCACAGAGACGTTTCTTGAAACACGACCTGGGAAAGGGCGTTTCTTCCTGGATTTAATTTTGGAAATAAAACTTTTTTTTGTTTGAAAATTATGGGGACACGCCTGATGAAGAGACGTTTCTTTAAAAACACGCCCTGAGGAAGGACGTTACTCACAAAATGCTTTTTATTTTGAAAGTAGATAATTCCAGAAATTAACGGATAATACCAGGAATGGACGCCCTCACTTATGGTCGTCTCTTCTTTTGAAAACGCCCTATGACAGGTCGCTACTTTGAAAATAACGCCCTTCTTCAGGTCGTGAATCACGAAAATGCAGGAAAAATGCATAAAACTCACAAAAATAGAAAAACTTCATTTTATAGGAATATTGAAGTCCACTTGGGGCGTTTATATAATGACATGAGATTTGATCAACATAACGTCAATTTTGGCGTGTCTACAGCTGCCCCGCCTTGGCGTCTGCTTTGCAAGGGAGTGAGACAGAAATGGAATGAAGTGTAATGAAAGGAATGAAGTGGAATGAACTGATAAGGAGACGCCAAGGTGTGATGTGACACGCCTCAGACACCAAGCATTTGAAATCTTTCCAAGATTCTGAGTGAAACAACTCTGAGTGGTTCCAAGGAAACATCGATTTGTTGGATAAAAGGAGATTAAACTAAGTAAATAAAGGGTGTGCGCGTGGGCACGACAGGGAAAGACCATTGGAGAGCGATTACCAGCCAACGTGGACGTGCTACAACCAAGGTAAATTTTGCAGAAAAGTAAAGAGAATTGGGATAGAGATCCAACAAAAGGGACACTTTCAAGGAATCAGCCTGAACGGCTTCAAATAGAACGAAGTACTTGATTTGAAGTGGAATATCTCATGTCAACTCAATCAAGAGCGAGTGAACTTCATTATTGCCATAATATGAAGATTTTCAGCATGAAACTCAAAGTCCTATATGATGCATGCTGGGCTAAAAGAAAAGATTAAAACAAACTAAAATAGAAAATAATCAAGGATAATATTGCTAAGCCATTTAGATCTGGTCAAGAATCCACATCTCTGAGCTAACACTAAGCCGAAGCCCGTTTGTCCGCGCATCAACTCAGAAAGTGGAACCATCGTCCCAAACCTTTAACAACTCAACGGCCTATCCGTGTGATCAAGACTTTCCTGAAATCGTCATCGTTTTTGATGAAGGGGAACTCAAATTTCAGATTCATCAGAACCACAAGGTCCTTGACATACTATAATAGTGTAGATATCATATAATAATAATGCTTACAAGAAACAGATACAAGGTGACACGATGTTACTCCCATGAGTGGTCCAAACGCCTCGAATCCTGCAAACTTCTGCACTTGAAACTTATTAGCCTTCATCCAGCAATTCAGAACATGACATGATCATAAGTGCTTAATCATAAACAATTTCACCAAAATAATAGCACTTAAGTTCATTAAAACATCATAATCCAATAAAACACGCCTAAGAATAGGGCGTTAACATCATAAAAGGCGCCTGACCATAGGTCGTTTAACATTTAAAACAT
The DNA here is from genome assembly GCA_022559845.1 of Amorphophallus konjac. NCBI lineage: Eukaryota > Viridiplantae > Streptophyta > Magnoliopsida > Alismatales > Araceae > Amorphophallus > Amorphophallus konjac. Next base: position 57,108 of record JAHNEJ010001407.1, read on the forward strand.
GCCCCGCTCGAAGGCGTAAACAGCAACGGAAGCTTAGAAGAAACACGACCCCATCAAGGGCGTTACATAAAACACGACCCCTGACAGGTCGTCAAACCAAAAATCGACGCCCTTACACAAGGCGTTAATTCAGCACGAACATCCGTTTCTAAATCAAGAACACAGTCCTTAACCCAATCAAATTTCTATCTTCGGGACTCTTTAAGACTCTTCAAATCCTTATAAAAAGGAAGGCTTTCTTTCAACAAACCATCCGAATCTCTCTCTGCAGCCGAATTGCTTCTTTTCTTCTTCATCTGCAGGTTGCAGCACGAGCTACTTCTGCAAAGCAAAGCGATGGTCAGGATGATGAAGAAACCTAGGATCTCTACTCCCAGAATTACTGAAGTACAAGGGCACATAAGTAATCGAATTGCTTCGAATCAGGTAAGCTATTCCCCTGTTCTTTGCTCTGTACTGTTCCTTTTCTTTTTCTCTTCTGCCGAACTCTCCTCTTATATTTCATATGCTTATGTTCGTCACTGCATGTGTTATATTTTCTTCTCACAGGATTACCCAACCCTTCCAGGAGCTAGAAGATATATCCAAATCAAGTGGTTGCCCCTCATCCTCTCCAAATTCTCCTCAGATATGAGGGTATATGTAGCTAGATGGCATCTCTTAGGATTGATAACCCATGCCAAGCATTATGACCAAATCCATCTTGATTGGGGCGCCATGGGAGCATTGATTGAAACATGGCATCCTTCCACCCATACTTTCTTATTTTCCACATTTGAGGCCACCATCTTGCTGGAAGAAGTAGAGATGATCCTGGGCTTGAAACGAATGAAACAAGGAGAAGAAGAGCACATGGCCAACATGCCAAGACCTATCTCGTCTTACGAGCTCTTAACCAGCCTTATTCCTAACCCAAACTTAGTGAATCAGATCAAAATCACCAAGGGAATCAACCTCCTGAAGCTAGCCTCGTGGGTATACAAAAGAGCAGATCAAGCCAAGGAAGAGGAGGAGATAGAAAGAATAACAAAGGCCTTCGTGGTGTGCATAGCAGGCGCACTACTGTTTCCATCTACGGAGGACTTCCTTGAAGAGAGTCAAATAAGTGCAGTGGTGAGCTTATGGGAAGGTGAAAGAGTTGGACCGGCCATACTAGCTTACCTCTACAGCGGGCTTACATCGGCGGCCATGGGGCGGCCCATATACGGCTGTATGCTAGCCTTCTCAAGTTGGGTGGACCTCCACTTTAAATTTGATCCATGCCATGAAGCCCAACAATCGTCAAGGATCTTCTCCAAAAGTCCGCTTTCTTATATCACCGGCTCGTTGGGAATAAGCAATAGGGTGACGAACCGCATTCCTCAAATCAAGAAAAGGGCGGAGTGGAGAGAACACCTTAAGGTAATGCCCAAAAACCTCTTTACTTGCGCTCCGGGAATACTCAAAATGCAGGAACTTCGCGCAAGATTCTCCATCGGCACGGACCTTCGACTTATTGGCGCATCCGAGTTCATCTTGTACAATGCACACCGGTGCCTTCCTCAGCTCGGGCTTCCAAGGCAAGTGCTAGAAGACATCTCCCATCTTCCTCCAATCAAATCAAGGGATCTAGGCAGCAATGAAGATGGAGAGGAGACAATCACCATTCAAGCTCTGTGGAGACTAAGCAAGCTTCGTCAACCTGTGGAAGACTTAGAAGAAGACAAGGAACATTGGAAAAATTATGTGATAGCATTGAGGAAATTAAGGCCCAAGGTGGCTCATTAGGCATTGTAATCCTTTCTTTCAAATAATAAAGATTGCTTTCTGATTGAGCCAATTATCACTGTGATTATGATCAAAATTTTCCAAAACCTGCGTTTCTGTTGCAAATAACGCCTCAAAGAACGCCGTGAATTCAAAAATAAACGCCTTACCTCAAGGCGCCTCAATCGGCCCATCTTCCATATTTGACGCCTGCAGCAGAGGGCGTGACTCAAATAACGACTTCAAACAAGGCGTTAATAGGTTCAAACCCCAAAGAATATAATCGTTGAATCATCAAAATAACGCCTTCGCCTTAGTCACATTTAAAGAATAACACGCCCTCCTCAGAGGCGTTACTCAAAAATAGCAATGATGACTTTCATCACATCAATCAACGCCCATTCAATGCGTCTGACGACGGTTATCGTTCCCCATGCAAAACAAAATAACGCCTTAATCATCGTCGTCTACCTTCACGAAACGCCCAAAGCTTCGTCGTGAATTCAATTATAAACGCCTCCTCTTAGGGCGTGTCTTCGTTTCGAAACCCAAAAGTCATCAGCCCCCTTCTCCTTCATCCTTCCGTCCTCATTTCCCCCTTCTGCAAACCCTAACCGAAGCCCCCCCCTCTCGATCTCCCTCTCTCGTTCTCTTCTCTCACTCTCTCAATCTCCCTCTACCCTAACCCTAGCCATGGCCGGTGGAGGACACAAGCGCCAGAGGGTAGCCGCCCCAGAGGTCGTTGACCTCGACGCCTCTCGTGCCGAAGAAGAACCTGCCGTGGAGGAGCTCGCCATCGTTGCTGTTGAAGAACCGGCGGTGGTTGCCGGCGGCGACGAGGCCGAAGGAGCAGCAACAGAAGAAGGAGGAGAAGACGAAGGTGGAGAAGAAGAAGAAGGAGAAGAAGATGAAGAAGAGGGAGATGGAGAAGAAGAAGACGGTGGACCACCGCCCACGGCGGCGGTCGCTCCCCGGGGTCAGCTCCGGCGGCCCAGACGGCCACTGCCTCGACCACAACCCCTGAAGCACAAAAAGGTAGGTTAATTCCAATTTTTTTATTTTATTTTCATTTTATTTTTATCTTTCCTATTTTCCATAGCCCTCGGGCACGAGTTCTGCAACTCAGAAAAGAAACGCCTCCCGTGGGGGCGTTATTCATAAACAAAACGCCCTGCCCCAGGGCGTTAACTTTTATTTTCTGTTGAAAATTAATTAACCTTCATGACAAACGCCCTGCAGCATGTCGTTTCTCAAAAATTATCATTTTCCATTAATTCCATGCCCATTAAACAATTTTCAAAATATTTTCATGAATTATTTCGCATGCTGCCAGTTATTTGATTTTCTGCTAAATTAGGAAACCACGCCCTCTATTAGGGCGTTAATTCAACAAGAAACGCCCATATCAGAGGGCGTCTCTTTATTCATTAACGATTTAAAATTAACCACCCTTTTAGGAAAACGCCCTACCCCAGGGCGTGATTAGAAATATGTTTTAGAATTTAGCAAACAGCCACCAAAATACGCCCAACACGGAGGCGTGATAAAGATGAAAAACGCCCTCATCCAGGACGTTGCCTTAAGGCACATTTAGAAAAACGCCCCCCACAGGGGCGTGAATTCATCAAGAAACGACCTGAGGGTGGTCGTGAATTCCAAAAACATTAAAATTCAATATCAGGCCAAACCAAATGTAATTCCACATGAATATTCAAACAATTAAGCAAAATAATTTTCTTTTAATGCATGCAGGGGCTGATGAGGACCCGCATCTCGTGGGTCATGGTCCGGGCAGCATACCAGGGTCTCCCTGACTTTCAGAGGGCTAGAGTAGATGCTATGGGGTTCGAGGCTTTCCTATCCATTGAGCCATTCAGACCTGACCTAGCACTTATCCAGGTTTTACGAGAGCGATGGGATAGGGTTAGCCGGACTTTTCTGATGCCCTGGGGGCATATGGTTCCCAGTTTAGAGGATGTAGTCAGGATCACAGGTTTGCGAGTAGATGGTGAGGCCGTGAGCGGGTTCACCTATTCCGACTACACGGAGATGGCCCAGAGGCTGCTAGGGTTGGATATGGTTTATGAGGTACCTAGTGAGTGCAGGACCATCTTCCGTACCGACCTGACTACGGTGATGGGTTTGGGAGACGCCAGGCATAGGTCAGGGGAGACCATGGACGAGTTTTCACAGCGGCTGACCGACGGGGCGAGAGCGGTATACTGCCAGGACCCGACTGACCAGGAGAGAGCGGACCGCGACCTGAGGAGGTTCCTGCTGCTGCTGCTCGGGAGATTATTGCTGGGGACGAAAGCCGACGTCATCAACTGCCGCTTCTTGGGCATCCTTGAGGACCTGGAGACAATTGGCAGTTATGCTTGGGGAGCGGCGCTGCTGGCGCATCTGATAGCCGACCTGTCCACGGGGACAGGACGAGAGACGACCGTCAGTGGCTTCTCACCTCTTCTTCAGGTGTGTATTTTCCTTATTTTTATTTCTTTTCTTTATTCTATGCATGTGAATACCTTACTAATGCAATGCATGGATGCAGGTGTGGAGTCACTATACATGCCGATGGGGCGCGTTGACCCACGGCCAGGAGCTGAGGGAGCCTTCCCTCTCGCACGACGCTGGTTACCAGTTGTCTCTGGTGCCCCACTCACCTATGAGTTGTGGGTGTTACGGAGAGAGTTCCGCGACTTCCCTCCTTCGTTGGTATGTATGAATGAATGATATGTATTTTATTTTTTTGTGTTTATTTGAATTGATTATGATGAAATGATGGTGATGCATGTTTATGAATGCAGGTGCAGTGGAGGCCATACGAGGGGATGACAGATGAGGGCCAACCTTGGGTCGTATCGGGGCGACCTCGCTTCGGGCGTGAGCTGTGGCTGCACTGCTTGAGCGAGATTGAGCCGTTACGGCTTCGGTTGGTGATGAGGACCCTGGGCCTGTCCCAGGAGTGGATCGAGGTCGGCGAGCCTCGAGGCATTGGAAAGAAGACCCGCGGTCGCACCAAGGCGATCGACTGGAGGGTACGGTTTGCGGAGCAGTACGGAGACTGGCAGCGAGGCGGGACCCGAGTTACCTCCCAGGCGACAGACAGCTCCGAGTACCTCCGGCGCTACTGGGAGGTTCACGCCGGCAGACCTCAGATGAAGGTCTTAGGGGTATGCATGAATGCAATTATTTCTAAATGCCGATGCTTATACATGTCTATTATGCAACTAATATGTGATGAATGCAGGATGCGCGAGATATAGCGGCTATGGATGCCCAGGCCCATCTACACGGCCTGGAGGACCAGCTGGCCGCCACACGGGCAGACCTGGAGACCCTGGTGAGTGTTTAAATTATTCCTATATGCAAATGAATTTTTGTTGAATTAATGATTAGCCACTGACGGTCTTAATGAATGCAGCGTGCCCAGCAGGGAGCAGTGAGGAGAGATCCGGGGGAGGCCTCCAGCTCGAGGGGGCCTAGTGCAGAGGTGACTGCACTAACAGAGCAGCTGGCCGGCGCGATAGCGCGAGCCGAGGCGGCGGAGCGCGACCTTGCTTCACGGGTAAATTCTGAACTCAAAACCTCATTCAAATAATGATTAGATATAAATTGTGCACTGATGAAATTTGTTTTGCGGGCCGAGGAGCTCCGAGCAGCCCTGACTTGTGTGGATGTGGGCTTCCGCATGACGAACTCTCAGGTGCGTGATCTACCTTCAGCCACATGTTGTTATTTCATTTCATGAATTATTGAACTGTGGAACTGATGATTTGTTTACCTGTTTACAGGCTGCTCAGCTACGGGCGGCACGTACCGAGTTGTCGATCCGCGATCAGCAGATCGTAGAGCTTCAGAGGACCCTGAGGCGACGCAGTGAGCTGCCTCAGGACGTGGCCGAGCTGCGAGTTGCCCTGGAGCTGGAGAGGAGGGAGCGTGCTCGGGAGCGCGAGGAGCGGGCTCATGAGCGGGAGGAGCACCAGGCGGAGCGTGCTCGGGAGCGCAAGGAGCGGGCTCGTGAGCGGGAGGAGCACCACGCGGAGCGTGCCCGGCTCCAGGAGCAGTTGGCGGCACGAGAGCGTGAGCTGGCGGACTCGAGGACCCAGTTGATCCTTTCCCAGGAGCGGCTGCGAGTGTCCGAGGAGCGGTTGCAGCGAGGCCGTGAGCGAGCACGGGCTGCGGGGTACTCCTTCACCAGCTCCACCTTCGTGGCGGGTTCTTCTCTCCGAGAGAGGAGCGAGGCAGGGGGACACGTTCGGGTTCCGGCTTCTTCACGGGGGCCTATGCCTCCTCCACCAGCGCCAGCTCGGGACGGTGAGGAGGAGGTTGAGAGTAGGAGAGTAGAGGAGGGTGGAGGCGAGAGCTGAGAGTTTTTGTACTTGTACTCCTCCACCCTCACACCTGTACATGATAGACATGATGATATATATATATATGAGATTTGAGCTTTTGTTACCTGAGCACTTGTGTGGTTGTGGACTTGTGTTTGTGTACTTTTTCTTTCCACGTTCCTCGTGTTTGCTTTACTTTGCCCTGTATCTGCAGCTGCGGTTTTCACTTGAACAAACAGGTTAATTCATCTGTTCGACTTGGCCCCTTGCCCGGTGAGCAAGGGGTGTCAATATTCTGACCTTAATAATGGGTCAAGGGGCCAAGCCTTTAATTAAATAAGGCAAAATGAAATAACCAAAACTGGGAGATGCCTCATGCAATCACACATATGCAAACAATAATTAAAAGATGTCCAGGCAAGAGTGCAATTCATGCAACATGAAGAATTTATTTTTGTTCTTTTCATTATCTATATTTTTTTTGGGATTTTCTGAAAAACACGCCTTAGATTAGGTCGTTACTCTAGTAAAAGACGCCCTCGGAGGCGGCGTGAATTTGAAAAGATTTTTGAATTTTGTTAAAAAACGACCTTCCCAGAGGCGTTATTTTTTAAAGAAACGACTTTAGCGAGGCGTGAATTAACATGAACGCGCCTTGAACAAAGGCGTTAATTTTATTCTTCCCAAATTGGGCTGATAAAGCCATTAAGGTGGTGGGCCCTACTTGGTCATCATCTAAGATCCATTAACCTTTCTTGAATAATTAAAAGGGGGATTGGCGTGCATATAATTAAACTTATACACAAGATTTCGTGCAGTGCATTCTCTTCGGTTTGTCTCGACCATTCTGCTGGTTCATGACTTTTCCAAAAATAAAAGAGAAGATATAAGGAAGCCCACAAAAGATTCAGAGATGCCTGAGGCAAAGCTACCTCCCCTACCCTATGCCTGTTGGGGTTCGGTCTTTGGCGTAGGGACGTTTTGTTGCCTTTTGCCTCTTTTCATATTGCATGCATACGCCCAAGGTTTTCCTTGCGGGGACTTTGCCCTCTTGACATGCTTTTCTTTTCACCATTTGACTTTCACTTTGGAATTGATTTGCATTGATGAACAGCCTAATTGTACTTGGGTTTTTTTGTGGCATTTGTTCCCTTTTGGGCCCTGACTTCCTCCTACTAGGGCGGCGGATAGGCTTGGCGTGTCTACCTCGAGACCTCCCTTCCTCCCTTGTGGGCCGAAGAAGAAAAGAATGGATATCGTCTTTCGCCTTTAGTCCGGTTTCGACTTTTCATCAGATTTTGCACTGCTTGAGCTCAAGAGTAAAGTGTGTAGTGTGTGCGGGGTCAACTCCCATTTTAAATTAGCAAGACTGATGAATGGATTCTGAATTTTGACCTTTCGGACCGTGGACCCTTGTATGCCATGTCAACCCAAAAGGAAAACCATGAAAGAAAACTTTTTGATTTTGAAAATATTCGATTTTTTTTGGATTATTTTGGGAGATTTCTATTTTCTTTGGATTTTTATGAAGTTTTCAATTTTTGTTTGGATTTTTGTTCAGGGGTAATATTTCTTGATATACAAACCATTCCATGGGTGAGTCAATTCCTCTCCTTCAGCATTAACCAGTTTATAAGCATTGCCAGGATAAACATTTTTTATGACGAACGGCCCTTCCCAATTTGGTTGGAGCTTTGAACGAGGGCCACCGGGTTTTACAAAAATTCTTTTGATTACCATTTCACCGACCTTAAATTTTCTCTCAATTACCTTCTTTTGATAAAAACGTGAGAGCCTGTTTTGATAAACGCGCGCATGCTCAGCGGCGACCAGACGCTTCTCGTCAAGGAGTTCCAACTGGGCAAGGAGTGAATCACGACGCTCATCAATAGAGAGCTCCTTGTCCAATTGTACTCGCAGAGAGGGAATAAGAATCTCATAAGGGACTACTGCCTCCATTCCATAAGTAAGGGCGAAAGGAGTTTGCCCAGTGGGAGTTCGAATGGAAGTGCGGTAGGCCCAAAGAGCTTCAACCAGCTTGTCTGGCCAGTCCGCAAATTTATTAGCCTCACACGTCTTCTTAACAATTTTGATCAAGGTTTTATTAGTGGCCTCTGCTTGGCCATTGCCCTGCGGATAATAGGGAGAAGAATGATGCAATGCAATGTTGTACCTGTTGCAGAGATCCTTGAGATCTTGAGAGATAAATTGAGGTCCATTGTCGGTGACGATGGTATTCGGGATCCCGAACCTCGTGATGATGTTCTTCATGATAAATTTGCAGACAGTTGACGCTTTAATTTCCACGTAAGCTTCTGCTTCCGCCCACTTGGTGAAGTACTCCGTTGCCGTCAGGATGAACGACTTTTGCTTCGTGAGGAGATTCGAGTCACCAAGAGGTCCAATGATGTCAAAAGCCCACATGGAAAAAGGCCATGGGGAGGACGTAGGATGGAGTGAAGAAGCAGGAGAATGAATCTTGTCGGCGTGCAGTTGGCACTTAACACACCTTCGAACATAGATAGAACAATCCTCTTCTAGAGTGGGCCAATAGAACCCTAGTCTAAGAATCTTCTTAGCTAGCATCTGGCTGTTCACATGACCACCACACACACCAGAGTGCGCCTCTTCCACAACTTTCCAAGATTCATCATCATCGAGGCATCTTAATAGAACACCGGTGAGCCCTCTTCTGTAGAGCACACCTCCAACCAAAGTATAACGTTGAGCCACTCTTCTAATTGCTTTCTTTTCTTCTGCAGTGGCTTCCTCAGGATAGGACTGATCATTATAGTATCTGGCAATCTCATAATACCACGGCTTCTCTTCGTCAGCCAACTCTTCTTCCCAGTCCAAAAGCATGACCTCTTTGCCTTTGAGAGCTTCTTTCTGTCTAACTTCTCAAGCACCTGATCCCTAATATCGAGAAAGCACGATCCTTAATAGCTGGAGTATCACGCTGATGAATCAGGGGGACATGAAAATCACGCTCAGGAGGGAAAACTAAAGCGGAAGCTAAAGAAGCAAGTGCGTCAGCCAAGATGTTCTGGCTACGCGGGACATGAACGAAGATCAATTTAGTGAAGAGTTTGGCGTAAGCTGAAGCGAGTTCCTGGTAGGGCTTGAGCTTAGGATTGATAGTGCGACACTTGACCAACACCTGGCGCAAAATGAGCTGACTATCACCGACAATCCTCAAATGGGTGACGCCATATCGATGAGCGGTTTGAAGACCGGCCAAAAGAGCTTCATACTCAGCTATATTGTTGGTGACGGGGAAAGTGAGCCGAGCAGCAAATGGAATGGTGACCCCTTCAGGTGTTAAAAGAACCATGCCGATCCCTCTTCCTTGAGAATTTAGAGCTCCATCAAAATGTAATGTCCACATAGGATCGTGGGGTTGATTGATGGACATTAGTTCTTCATCTGGGAACTCTGAATTGACCGGATCAAAACGGGGGAGAGGGTGATGAGCAAGGTGTTCGGCGATGGCGTAGCCTTTGATAGCTTTCTGCTGGATGTAAGTGATGTCAAATTGAGAAAGGAAGCTTTGCCAGCGTGCTAACCGATCAGTGAGGACAGATTTTTCAAGGAGGAATTTAATTGGGTTCATGCGTGCAATGAGGTGAACCTCGTGAGCTAGGAAATAGTGTTTTAATTTCTGAACTACCCAAACCAAAGCTGCACAAGTCTTCTCCATGGCTGAGTACCTCTGCTCACAGGGGTTAAGAAGTTTAGACAAGTAGTATGCTGCCCTCTCCTTACCTTCCTCATCCACTTGAGCTAAGACAGCGCCTACAGAGTCATCCAGGACAGAAACATAAAGAACAAGTGGTTTGCCTGGAATTGGCGGCCTCAGGACAGGAGGATTGGCCAAATAATCCTTTAATCCGTCAAAGGCTGCCTGACATTTGTCATCCCATTCAAATTTGACTCCCGGCTTAGTGAGCTCGTAAAACGGCCTACATCTCTGTGAATGCTGGGAGACAAAGCGGCGAATAAATTGCAACCTCCCGATTAATCCTCGAACTTCCTTCAAATTCTTGGGAGGAGGCATGTCTCTAATGGCCTTTGCCTTGTTGGGATCAACTTCAATTCCCCTCTTGCTAACAATGAAACCAAGCAATTTCCCTGAAGAAACGCCAAATACGCACTTCTTGGGGTTCATTTTCAATTGATATTCTCGGGATCTCTGCAAAACCTTAGCCAGAACCCCAGGATGCTCAATCCTTGTCCTTGATTTCACAACCAGGTCATCCACATACACCTCAATATAATATGAATCATGTCATGAAAAATTGCCATCATAGCCCTCTGATAGGTGGCTCCAGCATTCTTAAGTCCAAAGGGCATGACCACATAACAATATGTGCCCCATGGTGTAGTGAATGACGTTTTCTCTTGATCCTCTTCAGATAGGCGAATTTGATTATAACCTGAGAAGCCATCCATAAATGAAAGAGTCTCAAATCCTGCCGTATTATCAATTAGAACATCAATATGAGGGAGGGGGAAGTCATCTTTAGGACACGCTCGGTTGAGGTCCCGGAAGTCTATGCAAATCCGAACCTTCCCATCTTTCTTCATAACCGGGACAATGTTAGCCACCCAATTGGGGTAAAGGACAACTCTAACAAATCTAGCTTTGTGGAGCTTATCGACCTCTTCTTTCATTTTAAAGCCATATTAGGGTGGAAACGCCTCAACCGTTGTTTGACCGGTACAGACCCTGGCTTAAGTGTAAGGCGGTGTTCAACGAGCGCAGGGTCTAATCCAGGCATATCCTCATAACTCCAAGCAAACGTGTCCTTGTATTCTTGAAGAACTAAAATGAGCGCCTCCTCTTCGGAGGGCGGCAAATTCTGGCTAATGAGGACAATCCTAGGGTCTTCCTCGGTACCCAGATTAATTTCTTTGGTAGGTTCTTCTACAGAGGCTGATGGTTCGTCGAATCTTCTCATTCCACTAGCAAAAGCATCAGCCTCGTCCTCATATTCTTCATAACTTTCTTCCCCCTCTTCAATAGGGTCTTCATCATTCATAATTTCATAAACGCCCAAACCCTCATAAGAAGCAATAACATCTTCATATTCTAACTCTGGCAGGATAATTGGATCTTCCACAAACTCCGGGAGAGCTAAACAAGCTTGGCATCTGATGGCCAATTCCAACAAAAATCTGCGAGGAATCTGCTTACCCTTGGCCTTCTTGTGTGAATCTACCCCATGAATTTTATTAGAAGAAGAGGAAGACGAAGAAGGAGAGCAACTAGGCTGATTAGAAAGGAAAGAAGGAGGTGAAAAAGTGGATACAGGAGGTGATACAGAGGAGGACCCCTCACCGGAGGGGGAGAAAAGACTTACCAAGGAATCTTGGAAGAGCGGCCCCTGGGTCGGGACGCACTCGGGAGAAAGATAGGAGGTCTCCTCAATAGAAATGGAGGATTGGAAAGTTGGAAAATCGGCGTTTTTTTTTCATTTTTATCTTTTTCTTCATTTTTATTTTCTTTTCAAGTAGAAAGCAATGTGAAGGGAGAATAGCAGGGTGAGTGGAAATTGCAAGATCAGAGAAAGCTTCAATTAGTGATGGCCCACGCGGGGGCGAGATGGAGAGTGTGGAAAATCGCTCGCGGAGCGAAGGAGGAATCGGGAGGGAAATCTGAATTGAATCGGGAGACAAGTTGATTATGATCGGTGGTGGTCGTGGCACGTGACCAAACCAACGGGAATATAAAGAAGCCAGCAAAGATGGATGCACAGAAGTGAGGGAAAAGAGGCCGGCCCACAGCCTATCCACGGTAAAACCTTCTTCAAAAGGGACATCTGGCTCCCCTGTATCTGTAAAGTCACTTAGCAACTGCCTTTTGTTTGCAATCACAGCTGGCATCTCAATCAGTTCTTGAATCAGTGGCGGCCATTCCGGATCTGTCGGCATGAACAGGCGGCTTAAAGAAATAGTGATGTCATTCAGGTCGAACCACCTGTACCAATCACATTCCGGATCGTCCATTTTCCTTCTTTTGTCCGGCCTTAAAGACTCCAGGGCCTTGTAGGTAGCCAGTGGTGCAATATGACGAGCAAACTGTCTGGCGTGAACATCCTGACAATCCAGCAATGAAGTAATCATAGTCGTCTGCTCATCATTATGAATGTCACCCGTGACAAAATGTGTCTTCAATGTCCAGGTGAGTGGCTGGCGATCTGGCTTTAAAGTAGAAGTCATAAAAGCCCATGGCTCTTCTTCATTTTTACCGGGCCCTTTATAGCCCAAGCCGCCTCGTACAAGCAATTTCTGCGGCTTAATGGGCCTAATCCTGCCCTGACAATTGGCGCCCAGGCCCTTGCCGTCTTGATACCCCATTTTCAACAGAATGTTCCAACCAGGGGTGTTAATCATATTCTTTTTCTTCTTCCCCTTGGAAGGTAGGGGCGTCATAGCAACTGCGGTGACGGTCTCAGACGGCCTTGGTTGCGGACGAGGGACGTCCAGCACAGACAAAAGTGGCTTGTTGGCTGGCCAAATGGAAGGAACTGATGAAGCTGCATGAATATCTTCCTCTGGCAGGATCGGCATACTGGTCACCTTGATAATGCGGCCCTTGTGGGGGAATTTAATACACTGATGATTTGTAGATGGCACCGCATCAAGCTGCTGGATATACGGGCGGCCAAGAATGCCATTAAATGTTGGATCCATATCCAAGATGTGGAAATCTGCTGTTATGGAAGCTGGACCCAAACTTACTTTCAGAGTGATCATGCCTAGAGGAGGCTTTTTTGTGTTATCATAGGCAGTGACCGTTATAATGGACGGCCGAATTTGACTTTCAGGAATGCCGCACAACTTTAGAGTACTTGGTGGCAAAACATTGATGGATGCCCCAGTATCCACCAAACACTGCTTGACAGCCACCTTGTTGATGTCGACTGTGATGCACAGGGCATATTTTCTTGCCGGAAGAGGTGCTAGCTCATGCTCATGAAAGGTGATTGCCGGTTGACTGCTAGCAGGTGTCAAAACTGTGACTATTTGCTCGACCGGAATGTCTTCGTTGACCATGACCTTCTGCAGATATTCTTTTAAAGCCAGCTGATGAGTGGTGGACCGTTTGATCAATTCTAGAATAGATATTCTGGCTGGAGTGCGGTCCAAGTGCTTTAATAAATCATACTGAGTCCCTGGCACTGACTCTTGTTCCTGTTCTTGTCCTTGCGGCCCCTGTACGGGCTCTAGCTCTCTCTGTGGGAAAATACGGTGGAATATCCGTCCACTGCGGAGCGGCGCTACGCCTTGACGCGCCTCTGTCGGGGCAAGAATAGGAGGAGGGTTAGAAGAAGAAGAAGGAATGTTGGTAGCAGAAACCCTGCTAGGGGATATCAAAGGGGAATTCAATGAAAGGGATGCCCCCGTAGGAGACGTGGTAGTGGCATTTAACACTGATGCCCCCGCGGGAGGCGTAGGAGGAGTATTTGACGAAGGCGCCCCCGCAGGAGGCGTGGGAGAAGGGAGAGATATCCGAATGCGAGGAGCATTGGCAGGTGGTGGAATAAGGAGAGATCGTGGCACAAAAGGTGGTTGAACTGATGACGGAGGAACCCTTGCCGGTGTAGGAGTGGTAGAGGGGGTAGCGGGTGCTGGAGGTGAGCGAAGTAGGAGTGGCCTGGATGGCGGAGGTATAGAGTTGGTGGTGGAAGGTGGTGCGGTAGGTTGTGGAGGTGGTAGGCGGGTAAGAAGAGAGCGAGCCGGCAAGGCCGTGGAATTGGTGGGGGTAGATGGATTGACGGGGCGTAAAAGAGAACGTCCTGATTGAAGATTGACAGAAGAAGAAGGAGGTGTGCGCAAAAGGCGCGGAGGTTGATTTCGATTAGGATTATGATGAAATGCCCCGACAGAGGCGTTTTCTTCGTGCCATCCCTGTCCTCTCTGCACTTCATAGAGGGACGTGACAGGGTTCACATGCTGATTAGGGGCGTGCTCCGGCAACGGATTACGGACGATCCCCATATCCTGCTGGGGTACTGGAGCTTGCTGTGGTTGAACTTGTTGCGGAGCTGGCTGCTGTTGTTGCTGATTTTGTTGTTGCCGAGAAGCCTTTCTTTCTTTCATAGCGGCGATGAACTGCCTCATCTCATCCCAATTAATGTCACCCTGGTCATTTAGATCATAGATGTAATCTCTGAAGTGGAAACAACGATCAAGGTTGTGACCAGGGGCGCGGTGAAAAGCACAGTAACGGGATGTGTCAACATTAGCGGGCCACACGGTTCTTTCCCTTGGTAAGGCGAGCAAGTTGGCAGCCATCAGGGCATTAAAAATATCGGGGAGACTTTCAGGGAGTGGAGGATAGTGGTCCCTTTTGGGGCCAAGTGGTGGTCTCCGTTGTTGTTGGCTGTAGTTGGCAGGTGGGGGCACTTGATGGTATTGTGGTGGAGCTGGAGGGTCTATGCGGGGGGCTTGGTTTTGCGGTGGAGCGAAGGAGCGTTGAGGTGCGAATTGGGGTGGTGGAGTAGGGTTAAAATGAGGGTTCTGTCGTGGAGGCGGTGGTGGACGTGGGTTAGCTTGATGATGGGGGTTGCCAACTACGCCGACTTGCTCATTTGTGACAGTGCCCTCAGTTGTGGGCCCGCTGTTGACATTTGTGTTCTTTTTAAATAGCCGAGGCTTCGGCTCAAACATGCCCATGATGGGCGAGTCCTTCATTTGTGTTTGTATATAACGAGCTCTTTCATAGAGCTCTTCCATAGTTGTCAGCCGATTCATGGCCAAAATATGCCGGAATTGAGGAGTTGCGTTAGAAATAACCATTTTCACTTGCTCCTGTTCTGACAATGTGTCCTTCAATTTCTCGGCCATAGACCGCCACCTATCAGCAAATACGATGAAGTCCTCCTCGGGCTTCATTTTCTCAGCGACTAGATCTGTAACAGAAAGGGAAGGTCCCACCCGGTCTCTGTACTTTTGCAAGAATTTTCTTTGAATAACATCAAAATCGCCGGCATCAGCTGGCTCTAGAGAATAAAACCATTCGAGGGCTGGCCCCTCAAGAGATCTCCTGAATAAGTAGGCCAGGGAGGCCTTATTGTCTTGCCAGAAAGAAGTCTCATATCGGAAATCCTTTAAATGAATGAATGGGTTGCCCGTCCCATTATATCGCCGAAAATTCGGCATTTCAGAAGGTGGTAAATGGAACACCGGCAACGTAGGAAGAGAAATTTCCGGAGCATTCTTAGTCGCTGTAACCTTCTTGAGCTGCTCCTCCATGCTGGCCAGCTTCTGAAGCAAGAGAGTGTTGGTATCGGGCTCGACCGGGGCCTGATTCTGAACAAAAGAATGCGGTATAGGCGTTCGTAGAATCCGAGGAGGTTGGGAAGATTGATGCCTAACTGCTGAATAGCTCGCCTGCTGGGCCGGCATGGCCGCAGTAGGCGTTTGTGGACAAGAGGAGGGGGGATGCAAGACCGCCTGGTCATTAACAATCTGACGGCGGCTCATGGCCGGAGGGGGATTAGAAGAAGAAGAAAGAACCGACTTCCCCTTCAAAGCGGCCTGAATGGCTTGCCGCTGGGAGTCATCCAGTTGGGAGAGAGCTTGAATCAAATCTGTGACATTAATAGATGGGGAAGGGTTCCCCGAGGTGTTGGAAGATGGAACTTGAGACGAAGGGTCCGCCTCATGAATAGTGGTATCAACCACATGAACTTGTGAGTAATGAGGGTGAGGAGGGAGGTAGTTTTCCTCATAATAAACGGAATCCTGGAGAGGGTCCCCATATTGACCAAATATGTTCTCATTCTCATCATCATAGGAGTACCCGTTGCCTGACATGTTGATGATTTTACCTGAACGGAGTTTCATACTTAAGAGAGAGGATGTTTAATGAAGGAATTTCCAAAAAAGCACTTTAATCAAAACAATTCAACCAAGTCAACCCAACCAAGTATATGCAAACAATGTTGGAAAGCACGGCAGGTTTTAATGTTTGATGTTTTGAGATTAAGGTGGATTATTTGTGAATAGTTCACTTCTTTTGCCAAATGAAACCTAGTTTGATCCAAGTGACCTCCGGGTCAACTAGGTTTTTCTCTCTCCTCACCAACGCATAGGATCTCTAAACTCCGGGTACTTCGAGGGTACAACCAGCCCGGCGTCCGTGAGGGAATCCACGGGTGCGGGGACTTATGGAGGTCTTGGAAAAGGGATTTCCGGTCCAAAGAGACGGAATGCTCAATGGAGGGTCGTCCCGATTCCAAGAAAGGTGTGTGGAATCCTAGTGTAGAGAGAGGAGGTCTCTCAACCAAAAACCCACAAGTATAATGAAATCAATGCAGATCACAGCAATATATCAAGACAGATCAAGATGCCAAACAACGAATCACAAATAAGGCAGTAAGCAATTTCTGTGAAAACTCAGGAAAGACACGACCTGGGAGAGGTCGCTACCAAACAGGAAACGGCAGCGTGGCTGTCGTGAATCCTGTGAGGGGCTCACAGGAAGAGGAAAAACCACGCCTTGGGGTCAGGCGTTATCAGGAAGGACGCCTCCACGGAGGGCGTCAAATCAAAAGAACACGCCTTGATTGAAGGCGTTAATAACAAATAATACGCCCTGCAAATGGGCGTGAATTCTCAGACAGTGCAACAAGATATGAATAAAGCAGGAGAAATGAATAACGCGCCCTGATGACAGGCGCTAAGAATAAATAACACGCCCTGGGGGTAGGCGTGAATCCTCAGATAATGCAACAAAGCAGCAATCGAAACAGGAGATATCAACAAGACGCCCTGAAAAAAGGCGTTAATCAAATAAAACACGTCCCTGTGAAGGGCGTTAAATCAAAGGCGCCCTCGTGGAAGGCGTTACTTCTATGCAAACACTAACTGGCTGATCCCGGAGTGTGCAGTGTGCACAGTGGAGGGTGCCGAGGGGCACAAAGGAAAGGGTACCGAGGGTACCAAGGGGAAAGGGCACACGTGGGTGCCAAAGGGGAAAGGGCACGCGAGGGTGCAAAGGGGAAAGGGCACGCGAGGGTGCCAATGGAGATGGTAATCAAAAAGAAAACAGTGGAAGTCCCACCGTGATCGCCAATTTGTAGATGGACATAACAGATGATTAAATCATATATATATATATCCAAATCACAACAATAATGATGATATCAAGTGAAATAATGATGATAACATGATAAAAAAAACAATAAATATAAGAAGGGAGATGATGATAAATCAAATAAAGCACGAGGTGCTAAGGGGAGTTGTGATCGCCAGAGGGGTTACCTCAATAAGAAGAAAAGGAGATCGCGTGTACCTGGTGGAAATTGGGATGCGGGATGGATGTGGATTTCCTCCTCCAACTTCAATCGGCCGGCCGATGAAGTGGGTCTTCTTAGTTGATTACCTTGTAAAAAGACAATGAAAACAAGCAAAAGAGAGAGGGATCAGCCAAAGTGCTATAGTATCAATCCAAAACTAACATGAAATGATGAAAAGACATCAACGTGCGCACCTCTTTTTTTGGTTTTTTTTAAAACCCCTAGAAGAGAACTAGGGAAAGGATATGATATGTTGATACTTAATGCAATAAGAAAACTAATGATGGGATGACAGTGATGATGATATGCTTAGAACACAAATGAAATAAGCACAGTATAGCCCTGCTCTCCCTGACGAGAGTAGAGGGAAACTGTGAAGGTGTTGAACGGATGCAGAGGAACGGATGAAGCCCGATTGGATGCAGAGGACACCAGGATGCGGAGGGATGGAGTGGAAGCAGTAGCAGCAGGATGCAGTGGAACACCCGGATGCCGTGGAAGCAGTGGAAGCAGTAGCAGCAGGAGGAAGCACAGGAGGAAGAATGCTCTGCTTGCAATCGAGATGTTCTGGGTTCAAGGCGTTCAACCCTCCAAATGATCGATATGGAACCTCTTATATAATGTTCAATCGGATGTGATCAAACAAGGTAAGATAAGAACGGGTAATGAGGCATCCAAGGAAGGATCGAGATCGAGTAAGAGACCAATTGATAGTAGGGAACTGTGAGGGAAAGATGGAAAAAGGAAGGACTCTGGAGTGAAACACGACTTAGGACAGGGCGTCAAATCATGAATTGACGACCTTCACAGAGACGTTTCTTGAAACACGACCTGGGAAAGGGCGTTTCTTCCTGGATTTAATTTTGGAAATAAAACTTTTTTTTGTTTGAAAATTATGGGGACACGCCTGATGAAGAGACGTTTCTTAAAAACACGCCCTGAGGAAGGACGTTACTCACAAAATGCTTTTTATTTTGAAAGAAGATAATTCCAGAAATTAACGGATAATACCAGGAATGGACGCCCTCACTTATGGTCGTCTCTTCTTTTGAAAACGCCCTATGACAGGTCGCTACTTTGAAAATAACGCCCTTCTTCAGGTCGTGAATCACGAAAATGCAGGAAAAATGCACAAAACTCACAAAAATAGAAAAACTTCATTTTATAGGAATATTGAAGTCCACTTGGGGCGTTTATATAATGACATGAGATTTGATCAACATAACGTCAATTTTGGCGTGTGTACAGCGGGATGAGTGAAACTACGACCTGTGGGTCGGTCGAAGCCTGGAGCCAACAAGTGCGTAAATGTCCACTGTCGGTCTAACCCCTTAAGAAGGTCATCCAATGTATCCACATAGTGACTAGACTGGAAAGTGGTATGAAATGAATTGATTGGCACCAGAGGTAGGATAGGGTCCATAGATGGGAAGGGAAGTGGGACCAAGCCATTCTTGAGCCAGCTAAGAAGCGGCTCGGCTATGACAAGCATACCCGTTAGAAACGCGGGTGGCTCGGGCTGAGGTGGCTTAGAATAAAGATCGGGGAGTGGGGCTTCTCCAACCCTTTTGTCCCTTATGGCTAGAGATGTCCGAGTGGGACATTGTCCGGCGTAGTGGCCGAACCCCTGGCAGCGATAACACTGCTGTCGTGACCCACTACGCTCCCTGATAAGTGGGTCCCTACCCTTATCCTCCTGACGGACAGGGGGTGTAGGCAATGAGGCTCTCGTGGGTGGGAGAAGAGGATCCACTATGATGGGGAGAGGGCTTGGGGACTCCGTTGATGGGGCCGGGTTAAGACTACCGGTGATGACCTCCTTAGGGTCGGGTTGGAGTACATCACTAGGAGTACGTGTCCTATCCCCCCCATCCAACCGGTCCAAAATCATTTGCATAAGTTCGGCAACGGAGTGGGTTGGAATAGGGATATCATGGTGGACTCGCCCGTAGTCAACCGTCCTAGGTGTGGGTCTTGGCTCATCTACGTGTGGGGCTCTTTGCCTCTGACTAGGACTCACTTGGTTGGAAGTGATTTGGTGGGGCCGGTTGGAGGTGACCGGTTGGGGCACGTCGACCTTCCTAAGCTCTCTCTTCATGTCCTACCATGACTCGATGGGCCATTGCCCCTAACCTCTCTCATTCTTTCGATGTAATCCCACTTTTCGGCAACCTCATGAAGAAGCCGCTCTTTAGTGAAAGAGAATTGCATGGACTCGGACATAGTATAACAATCAAAGTATGTGTCCATGGCGGCCTCCCACTTGAGGTAGTCGCCCGGGCCATTGGAGCCATAAAAATCCGAGGCTTCGGGCCTATGGAAGTGGAGTGGGTGGTTGCCAAGCCCATGGGTGGACCAACGGCCATAATGCCCGGGTGATTGGAATCCATGGGAAATTGGGGGGGGGGACTACATGTTGGACATGCCGACACTTGGACACTACACTAGACCGCCTATGCAAGGTTGGATAGCACTAACTAATGCAAACACCGACTAATGCACCTAGACCTAAACCAATATCCGGTACATGGCGGAGTTAATCGATCCGAAGATCACTCGCGCAAGTGTGCGGTCTTCCCGATAGGCGTAGCCTAACGTTCGGACAACACCTTTTAAGATATCGAATTATTGGGATGAAATGCAATTTGAAAACACTTTTTTTTTGTTGTTTTGAAATGATGATCCTAGACTCGACTTATACTATGCAAGACATATGCAACGACTACCCTAGACTCAACCTGGCTCTGATACCAAACTGATGCGGGACGGACACGGGGACCGACTCTACGGGGTATGGACCTCGGGCTCTAGATGTGGACGCGGCCAACAACACACACCAGGGAGACACTAAGCCCAACACTGCGAGCTCCTAGTGGCGAAACGTCGCTAACAGAAGTGGAAGCTCACTCGTCGTCCCAAGCGAGGGAAAGCGCGGACCGTGCGCGGTTAAGGAACCGGCGGAGGTCAAGGGTAGTCCGACTCAACTTCCGGACTCGGATCGAGTCGCGGGACGGGTCACTATCACTCTCACGGCGGTGACATGAACACACGGGCTAGTACCTATCGCTCTCGGTAGCGGTAAAAGACCATATACTAAACTAGCAAGCGAATGCCGAGAAGTTAAGACCGTACCTCCACGCACCCGGCGTGGCGAAGACAACCCCGGCCGAATTACGGATCCCCGGTTAAACAATTTTACAACAGTACAATGATTTGACCCACTCCACGCAGGGAGGTAAAAGGTCACATGTGGGGTCCGGGAATCACGCAAATCGGGTTGACGGGCAGCATCTTGATGTCGCCCGGCGGTGCCGAACTCCGCATTTTCGTGCTTTCCGAACGACGGGTTCTACGGGCCCGCGGGGCCCACGGACGGCGCTATCCTCCGGATCTGCGGGGGTGGGACCCACTATGATGGGGACCCCTGGTGGCGCGCCTCCATGGACGGCGGTCGGCCGGGAACACCGATCGGGGGTCGATCGGCCCCGATTCCCAATTGATGAACTAGCTGTCCACGGATTTTGGTTGCTATCTTCCGGCGCGCGCTCCGGCGAAAACGGCCGCTGCGAGCAATCTCGACGTCGGATCGGGACGCATGAGCTATCGTTGGAAAGCTCTCTTCAAATGCTTCGATCTAGACCCAGATAGATCTGCTGGATCTGGTCGGGTCAGAAATTTATTGAATTTACAAGCCCCTGTTGTACAGTAACCAAAATCTTAGGTCTGCAGGGTACTTGTCTGAGAACCACCGTTGACCGCCTAGTAAACCTCCTATTCAGCTCTTGAGCTCTTCTTCAAAGTTATAGGGTATCAAACCACGGAACTGGGACTATTTTTGGAATTTGATTTGGAGCTAGTGGTGATTTACTATGATTTTTGGGGTGACTGATGGTCGGATATGGGAACAGGTGGATAGAACTGTAGCTGGGTCTGAGAATGATTTTTAGAAAATATGAGATGGGCGAATAAACAATTGCGAAAAATTGTGGATGAAGGAATAGATGGGTGGAATCCTCAATAAAATTGGGCGAACCAACATAAATCAGAAAGTGGACCTAAGACATGAAGCTCAGGGCGGGGATGAATTTGGACAGAACTCTGGCAGAACCGGAATGGAAGAGTGGACAAAAATCAAAAAATATGAAACGAGATCTGAATGGCAAAACAAAATTTGTGGGATGTCCTTGACCTATGGAACACCCAATAAAATCCCCAGATCTATCTGAGCTAGGGGCTGAGACAGGAAATTCGTGGAAGCTCATGTGGTACTGCGCAGGTAGAACTCCATTGACGGCGATGGTGGTGCGGTGGCGGCTCGTGGCGGCGGCGGCGATCGTCGGAACCGATACACGAGGCGTCACACCTCAGAATGGAAGCCTTCACAGCTTCAAGGGGGAGAGGGAGGAGAGAGGAGGGGGGCACACCAGCCCTTGCTCTTGAATTTCTTTGAATCAATGGCATTAATTCATGAAAATGGGAAAATACAAGCATATATAGGTCACCCATCTAATCCATCCTCCACCGTTGGATCTAGGGGTTAGGGATGGATGGCTAGGATGAAGTTTGATCAAAATACAACAAAAATATTAAACAAAAGGGGAGGGGGGTGCACCTTGACCAAGGGGGGGACATGGTAGGTGGGTTTGGTTGGAATTGTTGACCATTTTGGTCCCTTGTCCCCCATGTGGATAATTGACTAGTCCAAGGCTTCTAGATGTCCACCTTGGATTTTGACCAACCCCACAAGGCTGATATGGACCAATGGGAGGGGGCCTGGGGGTCCCGTGGGGCCAGGGGTCCCATTTTATAAATAAACCCCTCGTACACTCATAATTGCAAACCGTATAAAATGAAATAAACACAAACTACACACACATAAAGGCTAACTAAATATGATAAATGGGGAGGCTCAAGGCGGAGTCTCCAGGCTGTCTCCGAGCCAGATGGACGCTGAGGTGGCTCGAGTCGTGCTCTGTGTGCGGTACCGGTGGCTCGGCGTGTCGCGCCGCTCAACTGCTCGGGTGTCCGCACCACCTGGGGGCACAGAAGCGAAGAGGCAAAACACACCCCCCCTCAGGGGGGATGCACACCAAATGAAGCTACGCCCCAACCTGGGGCACATTAAGAGAAAAAAAAAGAGCAGAGTAAAGAAAAAGACACGCACGAGGCAGACGTGGTCTTCGAGCCCGCCTCATCACACAAATGAAAAGAAGGAAAGAAAGAATACACACGTGACAGACGTGATCTTCGAGCCCGCCTCATCACGCAAAAGAAGAGAAGAAAAGGAAGAAGAGACACATGAGACAGACGTGGTCCCTGAACCCGCCTCTCCATAAAAGAAGAAGAGAAGAAGAGAAAGAACAATCATGGGGCGAACATGGTCCTTGCACCTGCCTCTCCATAAAAGAAGAAGAGAAGAAGAGAGAACAATCACGGGGTGAACATGGTCTCTGAACCTGCCTCTCTATGAAAGAAGAAGAGAAGAAAAAAAGAGAGTCACGAGGCAGAAGCGGTCTTTGCACCCGCCTCTCCATAAAAGAAGAAGAGAAGAAGAGAAAGAATAATCACGGGGCGAACACGGTCTCTGCACCCGCCTCTCCATAAAAGAAGAAGAGAAGAAGAGAAAGAACAATCACGGGGTGAACATGGTCCTTGCACCTGCCTCTCCATAAAAGAAGAAGAGAATAAGATAAAGAACAATCACGGGGCGAACATGGTCTCTGCACCTGCCTCTCTACAAAAGAAGAAGAGAAGAAAAAAAGAGAGTCAAGAGGCAGACGCGGTCTTTGCACTTGCATGTCCATAAAAGAAGAAGAGAAGAAGAGAAAGAACAACCATCGGGGCGTTAAATCAAAAAAATATTCAGCCATCGGGGCTTCAAGCCGATAGATATTCCGCCAACGGGGCGTTAAACCAGAAAATATTCCACCGACGGGGCGTTAAACCACAAAAAAAATATTTAGCCATCGGGGCTTCAAGCCGACAGATATTCAGCCATCGGGGCTTCAAGCTGACAGATATTTAGCCATCGGGGCTTCAAGCCGACAGATACTCAACCATCGGGGCTTTAAAGCGACTAGACCTTCCGCCGACGGGGCGTTAAACCGACTAAACGTTCCGCCGACGGGGCGTTAAACCGACTAGACCTTCCACCGACGGTGCGTTAAACCGACTAGACCTTCCGCCGACGGGGCGTTAAACTGACTAAACCTTCCGCCGACGGGGCGTTAAACCGACTAGACCTTCCACCGACGGGGCGTTAAACCGACTAGACCTTCCGCCGACGGGGCGTTAAACCGACTAAACCCTCCGCCGACGGGGTGTTAAACCGACTAAACCCTCCGTCGACGGGGCGTTAAAATGTCTAAGCCTTCTGCCGACGGGGAGTTAAACTGACTAGACCTTCCACCGACGGGGCGCTAAATCGACCAACTTTCAGCCATCGGGGCTTCAAGCCGACAGCTACCTCATTATCGGCCTTTGAGTCGACAGCTACCTAATCATCGGCTCTTAGCCGACAGCTACCTCATCATCGGCTCCTAGCCGACAGCTACCTCATCATCGGCTCTTGGCCGATGGCTACCCCTTCATCGGCCCTCGGGCCGACATCTATCCAATCATCGACCTCCAAGCCGATAGCTACCTCATTATCGGCCTTCGAGTTGATAGCTATATAATCATCGGCTCCTAGACGACATCTACTTCATCATTGGCACCTCAGCCGACAGCTTCCCAGTTAAAAAAAAAATAATAGACCTCTCACTTTGGTTCGGATCCTTCCCCGGCCAGAGGACAATAGAATAAACCTTTCACTTTGGTCCGGACCCTTCCCCGGCCAGAGAACAAAAGAGACTCATCTCTTCGACTCTCACATCCCGCTACCCAACGCCCCTCTACAGTGCCATTTCGGCCGGAGCCCACTGTCAGGGTTAATCCAGCTGTCCCACCGCGCTTCCCATAACTTCGGCTCCTGCAGCCCGCTTCCTAATTTCGGCCCTTATGGCCCACTCCCCTAATGTCCCTTGGGTTCTGTAGCCCGCTTCCCTAATACCCTTTCAGCCGTTCGCGGTCTGCTTCCCTAGTACCTCTACTACCACTACACTTATACGTAACAACAATATTTTCTTATGCCACAAAAAAAAAACAACAAACAAAAAAAAACACAGAAAAATAAACAAACAAACAAAAAACAACACCAAAACAACAAAACAAAAAAGAAGAAAGAAGAGAATGCTTGATTGTCCTGTTTGCATGGTTGCTTAATATAGAATAATACACCTCATTGGAATTTTCTAGGACCGTGTTTCCTTGTTAAATAATATCGCCCGATTCCGGATGCACGGGCGTCAGGGCACGCGCTCGAAGGGAACCCTATTATGGCGGGTGCACACGTCAAGGGGAAGAGTCATGGCTGAATCGCTAAGCCCAACTCACAAAATAAACCTGAGGCAACGCTCCCACACTTAGCACGTAGCGTGTTTAATAGCTTTTAACTATAGGGATTGCCCGAATTTCGTCTTAGCACTCTACGGATGGTTGAATTCCTGCACTCGCGTGAAAGGTAATCGTGAGGAAAAAGCTGCCTACCCCCACTGTAAAAATAAAAAACAAAAAAAAGAGAGAAAAAAAAGATAAGAGAGAGAAACGCGGAGCCGAGTAGCCGAAAATCCCCATTGAAACAAATGAGGAGACTCACGCGAAATGGTGAAGCGAATCACAATAAGGACGAATCTTAGTAGCCGGGAATCCCCGTTGAGACACATGAGGAGACTCGCGCCGAACGGTGAAATTCGCTACCAAAATAAACAGATGGGGGCTGTGTGAAGCTACCGAAAGTCGAAAGCCTGGAACTAATGTGTAGGCACTAGAGTGATCCTCGAATGTCACTAGGAAAACTTGCATATCCCTATGGTTAGGGCTCTTTGTTCACACATTTACACTGCCATGCCACAGAGAATTACCTCGGGTGAAATGCATGAATTTAGGCTATGCATGTAAGACATGCGATATCCTCTTGACGGGTGCACCACCCCCCAAGTGTGCCTCGTGGCCCGCACCATGTCTACGAATTTTGGACGATGTCCCTATCCTATACCCTATAGAGGGAGCTACCTTACTTATATTTATGTTATGTCTGCTGATGAATGCTTGCATGGTTGAATAAAAAATTTATAATATAAAAAATATAATAATAATAAATAATAAAAATATTGTATACAATAAACTCAATTTCGGCTAGCGAAGCCTACTTTCCCAGCGCTGGCTCGTAGAGCCCAATCTTGGCCCCCATGGCCTACCTCTTGCCCTCGCGGTTCGTTAATATCCCAACTCCGGCTTCTATAGTCTGCTTCCCCGATTTGGGCGTTCACATCTTGCACCCCAATTTTGGCTCTTGTAGCATGCTTCCCTGATTTGGCTTCCGTAGCCTGCTCCCCATAATTCCGGCTCTTACAGCCTGCTTCCCAACTTTGGCTCTTGCAGCCTGCTTCCTATGGAACGCGCTTTTTTAGTTTTATATATATATATATATATATATATATATATATATATATATATATATATATATATATATATAGAGAGAGAGAGAGAGAGAGAGAGAGAGAGAGAGAGAGAGAGAGATTTGTTATTTATTGATTTATTGGCGTGCCAGTCACGGGGTGACAATTTTATTATGCGCTCGATCTGACTTTTAATCAGTCGATTGTGAAGTCCGAGCCGGGACCCGAAGTCTGTCATACCATAAAGGCTATGACGTTAATTACGCCCTTCCTAAGAAGGACAACCCTTGATTAAACGCCAAAAATAGGAGGAAGGTAGCGGCAAAAATAAGACTCAAACGAGAGAGAGGGTTGGTTCATCAGCAGGGCGTTAAATGGCCTGAGTGAAGCGAGGATACATCAAATGCGGAGCAAATCCGACGGCATGTCCCCATTACCTTGGACTATGCCAGATGGGGATAGGAAACCACCCATGCAGTGGCAGGATGGGATCCGTAAAAGATCGGGTATATCTAACCCGGAATCCGGATAAGGACAGGTGCGACATGACACACCCTGTGCAGGCGCGATGTCTTATGGATATCCCCCTTCGGAAGACCATCGGAGAACATGCAAGGGCAGAACTCCGTGGGCCAGCGGGGTTAGGAGAGAATACCATGATCACTCAAGGTGATGTGAATGAATTTTGGCAGCATATCCCCTTATCCTGGATTATGCCAAGAGGAGATAAGCCATCATCCACGGGATGCCAGGATGAAAGCCGGAAAAGAAGGGGGCACCAGGCCCGGGGCCATCGCCCTCATCCATAGCATCGATTGATGTTCCTTCGGAACCCGTCGGAGCACATGTAGTGACATAGCCCTTTAGGTCCATAAGGTTATAAAGAAATCCGGATCGGAACAGAACAATGTAGGGGAGGTCCTCCCCATTGATTTATTTCCTGAGGGATGCCAAATGCTCTCTGTATATTCCTCGGGTGGATACAACATGGGGATCAAGGTTCAGACCATGAAGAAAGAGGTTCTCGGCGTGAGGGTTCAGAAATATGGCATGGCTTCTCGGCGCGGGCTGAAGGGAGTTCCCGGCGCGCCACGAAGGGGGCTCTCGGCATGTGCTGAAAGGGGGAAGATGAGGATCTCGGCGCGGGAGTTCCCGGCGCGCCCGACGCCGGGAGAGTTTGGCGCCGAGAAGGTGCTGGGCTTGAGCGCCGTGAGGACTTATGGGGTTTTACGGTGCTCTGTTCTAGGGATTTTTCTCAGGATTCAGACAGTGGTTGGGGAATGGATTCAGGAGGCAAGTGAGGAAAGAGCCAGGGGCCTACCAGGTTGACAGCAGAGGGTCACAGATGAAAGGGGTTCGAGGGATCAGAGTCACCGAGCCTTTGAGCTCTCAGGAACAGGCTTCACGCCATCAGTATTGCCGACCATCCAGGAGATCGAGAGACGACAAACTCTGATCCCTGCAATGGCCCTAGTGGCTTGAGAAATTTCAGAAGAAAATCACGGACTCCGCGACGTTTAAATCATCGATGACATTGAGGGAGAGAGGGAAACAAGGCCCAGAAATCCACAGTGAGGATTGGGGCTTTGTTGGCTCCGTCCCATCTTAAACAGGCATGCGTATAAACACAAGGGATTATCAGAGTCCTAAGCATTCGAGCAATCAATGTATGCAGGGGACGACAGATACCCTGAGAGTGAGAGATAGAGAGGACAAAGCCCAGGGATCCATGGAGGTGAGGATCAGGGCTCTGTACCAACTCCCCCGGGGCTGCGAGAGAGGCAAACAGCAGGGAGTACCTATCAGCCGCCAGGAGTACCGAAAGACACCTGAAATCATGGACTCATCGATCAAAAATCCGCAACCGAAATGATAGCTACCATGATCATCAGAGAGGGGTGAGAGAAAGAAACTCGAGCTTCTACTCATTCCACCATCTTTATTATTCATACTTCATTGGCTACAGCGAGATAACTCGGACGATAGTCGAAAGGAGACTTTGAACATCCTTCGAGTAGAAGAAATCCCACATACAAGGGTAAAAAGAATACATGAGAGAAGAAAAGAAAACACGTTCGGAATAGCAGGAGGATGGGGGAGGGCGGAGCATTGACTCCTCTCCCTCCCCGAGCACCCCACCTTCTCCTTCGCTTGAGCTTCGCAGCAGCTTCTTCACTCGCTCCCTTTTCTTTCTCTTTTTCTTTTCTATCTATTTTCTGGATGAGGTTTCTTCTTTTTTCTTTCTCTTCGTGTGTGTCCCCCTCCCTGCGTGATCAACAAGGGGGGGGGGGTTATAGGCACAGCAGCCCCCTTCTCGGCATGGGTCTCTCGGTGTGCACATATCAGGTTCCCGGCGCGCATCTTGCGAAGGCTCTCGGTGCACATATTGCGAAGGCTCCCGGCGCGAAGGCTTCTCGACGCCAGTCTTGGGCCGTGGTGAAGGGCTTTCGGCGCCATGGCCCATTTAGGCCCCCGACTCCTTTTCTTATTGCTCTACATCTTTTTATCACTAGGCTTCAGAGACGCCTAATCTGTCTTTTCATTTGTCAGTCCTTCGAATCCGCCAGAACGGGTGAAGGTCTTTTTAGTTGATGGGTTGACATAATCTTATCAGAATACCTCTGGAGTTTTCATCAGTTAGTAGACTGTAAATCTTCATCAGTATTGCCGTCTGAGTGATGAAAACACCGGACATTAGCTTGGCCGGGGAGGGCTTCAGCCGGGTGGTAGCTTTAGTGGCGACTATTTTGTAATTCTGGCTTTGCAGGAATCTCTGAGAGCTTCATGTCTGATTCAATATTTTCTTCGGTCTCATCTTTGTTCTCAGTTATATTTCAGGTGTCAACAAATGCCCCCCACCTGTAGGTAGCGGGAATGCAGGATAAGTGACACGGTGCCTGCAGGTGTACATATCATTCAGCATCTGAACCCTTTCTCAGTTTGCTATTGCTAGTCATCTTTCATTTTGCAGCTTGGAAGCATTATTACTTTGGCATTTCTTTTGATCTCTCTCAATTTCTTTGCCTTGAACGCCCTTGGCGCGAGCTTCTCGGGGCACGGCCTTTAGGCACAGCCTTCTCGGCGCGTTGCTCTCGGCGTACGGCTTTCGGCAGGGCTTATCGGCGTGCCCGGTCCCGGGGGTTCTTGGCGCGCCTTTCGGCATATGGGGGGGCTCTCGGCCTGCCCCTTTTTTGGCGGGTTTTTTTGAATTGAGGGCGCTTCTCGGCGCGAGACTTCCCGGCGCGCATTTTGGCCGAAGGGAGCTCTCGGCCTGGGGGTTCTCAGTGCGCATTTGACCGCGCCGAGAACTTCTTCCCCTATGGCTTCTATTTAAGGCGTCGAAAGCCTCCTTCCTTCTCATTTTCTACCGTCTCTTCTCTCTCTTCAGTTTATTTTCCTTCTCGGTGGTGGCGGCGAGTTCCTCCCCTCCGGCCGTCCAGCTTTCTTCCCGTCTCATTAGATTTCGCCCGGGTAGGACGTTCTTTTAGGATTTAATCCCCTTTTACTTCCGGGATCACCCCCTCTTGGTTGGTGACTCCCTATTCTCCTTGGGCAGACCCCGAATAAGGGGAGATGCTGCTGAAATTTTCAAGGGCTTCATATTACAATCCTTACGAGACTGCCTCTTATCTTAGGTCTTTTACTTCACATTTCTTTTTCCTGACTGCAAATATTGCAATGGCTTCCGGCTCTGCTGCTGCATCCTTTGGAGCTGTCGGGGCCAGTTTGTCAGCCCAGCCAGATATATCACGGGCCACAGTAAACTGGCTGAATGTGCACAGTCTGGACTTCGGATATGACAAAATCGCTTCCGTTGATGAATCGTCTGATTCTGAAACCGACACGGTGTCAACATCCCGGGTATACTCCACTGTCATGGAAACATGCTTCAGACGGGGCACTGATTATCGTCAGGATTTCACGAAGGACAAGCACTTGATGCCGTTTATCCGGACTTTCACCGTGGGTGGAATGCGGGACTATCGAATAGCTCGTGCAGTTGAAGCCGCAATTCTGGTCGAGAGAGACAACCTAAAAGATTCAGTGTATCGTGGGAAGGCTATATATCTTCCCGGGGAGAAGCGTGACTGGGATGCAGTCCTTGGCATATCGGAGCTGGAGCCGAAAAAGAAAATGCTGACCTGGGCCCCGGAGTTCACACCTGCTTGGTGGGATAATGCCAGTGGCTGAGTTCATAGGGAGAAGCCCGGCTATGGTCTCTTCCTGGCACCAGTAAAGTGGGGGTACCACGAAGAGCCTTTTGTGCTGAATTGTTCGGCCGTTCAGTTCAAGTATCATTTGGCCGCTGGTTGGTTTGGAGATACCAAGATCACTGACGCCCACCTATTTCGAGTAGGAGCAGTGGAGTTTACTGAGTTTGTTCTGAAGGAATATGCCCCTCTGCTGATCAGAGTCGGGGTATATCACAGTGTCTTG
Organism: Amorphophallus konjac; assembly: GCA_022559845.1. NCBI lineage: Eukaryota > Viridiplantae > Streptophyta > Magnoliopsida > Alismatales > Araceae > Amorphophallus > Amorphophallus konjac. Next base: position 87,432 of record JAHNEJ010001407.1, read on the forward strand.
CTTCCAGATTTCGATATCCCATATCCCGAGGGTTATGCTGTGGAATGTTTGAAGTATTCTGCCCTTTATTCAACATATTTTATACAGCAGAGGGTGAGACATCTCTTGACCTCTGGAGTCTATCACAGCTTTCCGGACTGCCTATTGATGGCGAGCCGTATGAAGAAGTCTGCTTGGCAGATTCTGAGAAGGATAGTTCCGATGGTGAAGGCAAGTATTCCCTTGGCTTCTCATACCGGTATTTAATGAAGGCATATCGCTCCATCTGTCTGGCGTACAGTAGAGGGTCCTCCAAAGGCTATCATCCCCGAGAGAAAGGCAGCAAGCTGAGAGTCTGGATAGGGCAGTGGATTCAGTATTTCTTTGACGGCCCCTTGAAATATGCAGACTTCCCTTCCATGGGTCCGACGGCCAGCAAGCAGGTAAGGGCTCTTCGCTATAAGTCAGCGTTGCCATCTTCACTGCATCGTGTAGGTAAAGGTGGTCCAAATCCAGCAGGGGTGGACCCTATCACACATTGTGCGGCTTACTTCACATTCTGGTTGTGCACTTTCGCTCTCCCTCAAGGGGACGAGACAATCATCGGCCAGAAGCTATATACCCGGCCTGTCAGATGGCCTGGGGGATGAGGCTGTCACTTTGCCCAGTGGCCTTGTGTTTAATCTACAAATCTTTGGGAGATTTGTACAAGCATCGGACTCCCCGTTCTTTGAGGACTGTGGGTCCTTTTCATTTCTTCAATGCCTGGGTCTGCAGTCTATTTCCTGAACTGGCTCCCAGAACTTTGCAGGCAGACACAGTATTGCCCAGAATGATTGAGTTTGCCAGTGCTGAACCTGGTCCTTTCTATGATCAGCTGTTCAAAATAAGGGGCCGACTGATAAAGGTGCCGGTGGATGCCCCTGGCAGCATTCATTTCTGGAGCTTGGCAGCAGGTTCAGCTCCTTTGGTTCATTCTCAAAGAGAATGCAAGATGGAAGAGGTAGAGACCTATGTTCACCCCGTTTCCGGGGCTAATGCTGTTCGGTCTATTCTGGAGCCGGAGCTGGTCAGATGGGCCATGGCCATTCGACCCAGTGTTTTAGTCTTCAGGAAGGGTGGTCTGCTTCTCCTGGAACCATACTACCCATTCCGCTTTGGGCGAAATTTTGGCTATGATCAGCACATCCCTACATCGGTTGCTCAGTTTCCCCTGGATAGCCAAGCCAAGCATGGGTCCACCATTGTTGGTGATGGCCGGTTGTGGTGGGATTTCTATCATCGCCAGGATGGTGCAGTTTTTAGAGTTCCCACTGTTTCCAACCGTGTTCCCCGTGTAACATCAGAATACATCAAATGGTGGAACATTCGAACCAGCTTTTACAGGGATAGTAGAGGTGCATTCTGGGACGTGGCCGAGCGTTCCTTTCTGAAACAACAGCCCGGGCCAGTGTTTGACATCCCCGAGGTCCACCTGAAAAGGCTTTATTCACAGCACTAGAGGGAGGCGGAGAACTATCTGGCCCAGCGTCGGGCTTTGAAGGAAAAAAAATTCCGACCCTCCTGCTCCTGTCTTTGCTGCTATCAACGAGGACACTTTCATGCAGAGCTTGAAACATCTGTGCCGTGTAGGGGGCGCTCGTTTGGAGGCGCAACAATACCCATTTCCTGTCGAAGAGCCGCTCCCGACAGTAGTCCCTTGGAGGGGTCCGACAGATGGATTTCATCCACATAGGACGTTTGTGCGTAGGGAGGACAGGACTCAGACGTACTACAAGCAAACGTCTTGGCTATTCATTCTGCTGAATTTACATGGGTTATCTGCGGAAAGCCCGCTAGCCGGCATCTTGAATAAGCCACTGTTCATCTCCTTTCATTATGTCGACGGTTGGGGCATGGACCACCTTGACTTATTTCGATGCCTTGACTCACGTGGTCATAGTGATCTAGCAGCTTTAGTGGAGAAATGCCAGACATTTAGTGATGTCTGTTGGCTTATCAAGGAGGCTGCTTCCCGCTCCAAGGAGGTGGCTTATCTATACTGCCCACTCTCTATCTTTTATGATGGCCCCGCAGGTATGATCTTTTCTTTTCTGACTGTATTGCTTTCTGCTAAATATTTAAACTCTGCATTCACTAACCTCATTGCTTTTCTGCCGTCTTCAACAGACAGGCCGGATATAAAGCGACAGGGGCTATACAGAAAGATCATTGCGCAGGCTGAGAAGCCTACTTATTTTGAAGTCCCTGCAGCAGCACCGACTACCACTCCCCTGCCTCCTGGCAAGAAGAGAAAGGTTTCTGCAGTCAAGGCTGCAGTCGAGAAGGCCAGGAAGGCCAAGAAGACTCATGCTCAGCAGTCGGCTTCGGTAGCGATGGACACTGGGACCCCTCTCCCTGATATTCCCTCATTTGATGAGTTCGAATCTCAAAGGGAGGCTGCTCAGACATCGGTTCAGGGTAACATCAATAGCCTGCAGTTGCATTCTTCATCCTCTTTTGCTGGATTTCAAAGAAGTCCTTGAATCTGACCCCTCCCTTTTGCACAGCCCAAGTGCCAGTTGTGGCATCTTCTGTGGTAGAGACCAGACTGCCTTCTCCCACTCCGGCTAGTGAGGCGGAGGGAAAGCATGCCTTTTTCATCCTTTCCTGCATATTTCAATTACTTTTCATTGTCCCTCTCACAAGCTTTTCCCTATAGTGACGGTCGGGGAGGAGACTGGAATTACGGGAGACGCTGGCAATATCACTCAGCCACAGGAGGGTCATAAGACCCAGACGAAGCGGGGCCTCGTCCCTGTGAGGCGTATAGTTACCCGGTCTTCTTCCAGGCAGACGTTAGAAATGGCGTTTCCCGCCCGTGGATAGTGTAGAAATCTCTTCTAGTAGCTCCGCGATCGCTTCTGAGGCAGATGGAGAAGAAGCAGGTGCTATCTCCTGAGGAGGAATTACAAGAAGAGTTCGCCGACTTGGATACCGAGGCAGATATAACTCCTCCTTTTGTTGCTTCAGCAGCGGGACTTTCTTCTCCTCTGCACTCCTTTGAGGACATTGACATTACATTAGAAGTGAGTCTCTTTTCTTCTCCTCATTGTTTCCCCTTTTTATCTGCTGCTTGATGTTGTATTGATTTGTTCACAGGAATCCCCTGTTGCTAGCCCGGTGATGACTGCAGCCTTTGAAGCCACTCTATCTGACGCCTTGGCCATTGTTCCTGCTTCGACAGTAGCCTGGGCAGGCATTCCTGAGATAATCCGCCCTGTGCCGGTGAGGGTGCAGTCCTCTACGAACTTAGCATTGTTGGACTTGAGGACTTCAGGGGAAAGCCCGGCTCTCATCAAGGTCCTGGATTTCAGAGCTGAGATGGACCCAATTAGGGGTTCCGCCTTTATACCAGCCGCAGTGCTGACCATTGCGCCTGAATCGACAATTCCCATAACCTCAATCATGGAGAGTGAACCCTTGCCTCTCCGGGCTGTGACCCCTGCAGCCTTGACATTGAAGGAACTGGCTGTTGCAGCGGGGGTGGAAGAAGGAGAGGTAGCCGTTACAGAAATTGGAGTATTGTCTATAACTGCCCCGGAATCTATCTCCATACTTTCGGAATCTGAGGAGGAGGTACCCTGCGAAGAGGATGTTGAAGGTGCGGGTATTGCATTAGAGACCCAGGAAGCAACCACTCCGGCACTTACTGGAGTCACCCCCGCGAGCATTCAAACGGTGACCCTCGAGGAGATGGAGGTGGAAGGTCCCTCGGCTTCGTCAGAGGTTGTGGAGAGAGCTCAGTTGGCGCCTTCGGCAGACCTCCCGTCTTCTTCTTCTCAGCCAGATATCACCCTATGGGCAGACATTGACAGTGAAGTAACTTTTGAAGTGGCTCCACTTCCCTTGCCTGGCTTTGCTTCACCTGAGAGTTTTGTCTAGCAACATCTGGAGATGTTACGCCAGCTAGTGGAATCCCAGCCCGGACTAACTTATCCGCAGTTGAAGGAGATAGCCAAGCGTTTCACCGCCGGTTTACAGGCAATGGCTTGTCCCCTATAAATATGGACCCAGCGGGTTCTGTTGTTGTTGAAATTTGTACATCGTCGGGATTTCTTGGCACACACTATGTCTGACAGACTGGCGGCTTTGAAGTTGCAAAGGATGGAGTGCAAATCTGAGCTAGAAAAAATGAACTTTATTCTTCAGGAGCGACAGTGCCAACTGTAGTCTCTGGCACAGCGGGAGCAGTTCGTGCGCGGCCGAATAACCATTCTGGAGGCTGAACTGTCTGGTCTCCGAGCTGAGCTGCCGCAGATAACGACTTCTCGGCCGCAGCTCGAGGAAGAAGTAGCTCTATTGGAGGGGCAGGTGGCATCCTTTCGGGACAAGTCTGTTCGACTGCAGGAGGAGGAGGCCCGACTTCATGAACTAGGGGCCGCCCCCTATGTGGGTCTTCTGGCCTTCGAAGACATCTTCCGACGGCCATGAATCATTTTTTTTTTGTCTTCTATTGTGATACAATGTCTCCTCAGGGACCCTCTATGTACTCCCTTTTTTAATGAAAATGACTCTTTGGCTCTATATGTATCCATCTTTTTTTCTTCTTTTGCATGTGGTTTTATCACTGTGGGAAGTGGGGTAGTGGTTTTAGCAGTCCTTCATGCGAATGACTCGTACTAGGCAGGAGAGCGTCCACCCCTTCATAGAAAGGATGGGGGACTCGCTCCACCGCGTGACGGCATCCGAGGAGGTGCTTAAACCGAATTCTGTTGGTAGCAGCAAACGTCCTTCTTGGCCATATGTGCCGCGGGAGAGACAACTTGCAGGAATATGAATAAAGAGGTTCCATCAGAGTAGACGTAAGGTCTAGACTGGGCAGAGGTTATAGCAGGCGGGACATTAAAGGGTGTATAGTTTTCATCAGGACAGACGTAGGGTCTGAACTGGATAGGGTTTCATCATTGATCGGGCGAGGTGCCGGTCGATCAATAGCTGGTTCCATCATCGATATTGGGCTCATATCGATGCAAGGGAGCTTCATAGGTTTCATCAGAATAGACGAAAGGTCTAAACTGGCAGGATTTCATCATTGATCGGGCGAGGTGCCGGTCGATCAATAGCTGGTTTCATCATCGATATTGGGTTGATATCGATGCAAAGAAGATTTGAAGTTTCATCAGAATAGACGAAAGGTCTAAACTGGGTAGGGTCCTATCATCGGTCGGGCAAGGTGCCGGTCGACCAGTAGCTGGTTTCATCATCGATATCGGGTTTATATCGATGCAAGGGAGAGCTCAATTTTCATCAGAATAGACGAAAGGTCTAAACTGGGTAGGGTTTCATCATTGGTCGGGCGAGGTGCCGGTCGACCAATAGCTGGGATGTAGGTAGAGGTGTAGGTCTTGTCAGGATAGACGTAAGGTCTATTCCAGCAGGTTCTATCGCGGGTGGGACTTGGCCAAGAAATACATAGGTTTCATCAGGATAAGCGTAGGGTTTATCCTGGTAGGGTTTCATCGTTGATCGGGCAAAGGGGCCGATCGGTCAAGGGATGGTTTAGGAGTTTGATCAAGACAGACGTAAGGTCTGAACTGGCCAGGCTTTATCAGACTGGTGACCGGTTTTATTGTCGGTGGGATATGTGAAAGAAGGGTATGTAGATTTCATCAGGGTAGACGTAAGATCTACCCCGGCAAGGCTTTATCATCGGTGGGGCATAGAGCCAGATGACCGACTGAAGGCCTCGTCAGCGAAGGGTAGGTGAAGGCAACGTGCCGGTTGGCATGGAACTTCTGAATTACCACATTACCGACCCAAGCGCCCTTTCGAGTTTTCGCCGGAGCCGGCCCCCTCTTGCTTTTGCCCACGCGTCCTTTCGGATTTTCACGTGGCGGGGTACCCGATTTTGCCTGCAGTGCCCTTTCGGGTTTTCACCACAGCTGGGTTTTAGCCCTTTTTGCCCTTGTCCAGAATGCCTGAACAAGTCTGGCGGGGTATCTCTATTATCAACCCCATTTTTTTTTTATACTTTTTTTTATCGTTTTCTTTCTCTTTTCTTTTTCATTGTCTTTTCTGGGACCAGAACTTTCATCCTATCCAGACGAAAGGTCCGAATCGATTTAGAGGATATAAGTAGCAGCTCGGGCACGAGGCCGCTTTCTGAGAACATGAGTTTCATCGTCAATGTGGGGTTTAACATTAACGCAAGGGAATAGAGTTTCATGATCTATCCAGACGGAGGGTCTGAATAGATTCAAAGAGCAGTGTTGTGCTATGTCAGAGCGGACGGAAGGTCCACCCTGGATGGATTTTAGCGTCGGTCAGGCAGCGCGCCAGCCGACCGATAGCAGGTTTCATCATTGGTATTGGGTTCATATCAATGCAAGGATTTCATAGGTTTCATCGGGATAGACATAGGGTCTTGCCCGGACAGGTTTCATCGCTGATCGGGTAGTGTGCCAGTCGATCGGCAGCGAATTTCATCATCGGTATTGGGTTTATACCAATGCAAGGATTTCATAGGCTTCATCGGGATAGACGTAGGGTCTAGCCCGGACCGGTTTCATCGCTGATCGGGCAGTGTGCCAGTCGATCGGCAGCGAATTTCATCTTCGATATTGGGTTTATACCAATGCAAGGATTTCATAGGTTCCATCGGGATAGACGTAGGGTCTAGCCCGGATAGGTTTCATCGCCGATCGGGCAGTGTGCCAATCAACCAGCAGCAGGTTTCATCACGGCGGGACGTAAAGAGATATGCAGATCTAGTCGGAACAGACGTAAGGTCTAAACCGGACCGGTTTCTTTGCCGATCGGGCGGTGAGCCCGTCGACCAAAGGTGGATTTTATCATCGGTATTGGGTTTATACCAATGCAAAGGAATTCATAGGTTTCATCAGGATAGACGTAAGGTCTAAACTGGACATGTCTTATCATTGATCGGGCGGGGTGCCGGTCGATCAACGGTGAGTTTCACCATGGTGGGACTTTGGATAGGGTGAATGAGGGTCTCATCAGGATAGACGTAGGGTCTATACTGAGTGGGTTTAATCGTTGATCGGACAAGGTGCCGGCCGATCGACGAGGAGTTTATGGTGGGAGACGAGGCTTTCTTTGGGGTTACCACATTACTGACCCAAGTGCCCTTTCGGGTTTTCACCGGAGCCAGCCCCCTCTTGCTTTTGCCCACGCGCCCTTTCGGGTTTTCACGTGGCGGGGTACCCGATTTTGCCTGCAGTGCCCTTTCGGGTTTTCACCATAGCTGGGTTTTGGCCATTTTTGCCCTTGTCCGGAATGCCTGAACAAGCTTGGCGGGGTATCTCTATTTTTAACCACATTTTGTCTCTTCTTTTTCTTCTTCCCTTTTTCTTTTTCTTTTCTTCTCTCTCTCTTCCTTTTTTTTTTAGAGAGTGACAGGTCAGAATGTTATTATATCACGATAAGGGGTGACTTGGCTAGGGTTGAGTGCCGCTAGATCAAGGAAGGGTAGCTCGGCTAGGGCGGAGTGCCGTTAAACCAAGAAAAAGGTAGCTTGGCCAGGGCGGTGTGCCGCCAGACCAAGAAAAGAGGGTAGCTCGGTTAGGGCGGAGTGCCGCTAAACCAAGGAAGAGTAGCTCGGTTAGGGCGGACTGCCATTAAACCAAGAAAAAGGTAGCTTGGCCAGGGTGGTGTGCCGCTAGACCAAGGAAGAGTAGCTCGGTTAGGGCAGAGTGCCGTTAAACCAAGGAAGAGTAGCTCGATTAGGGCGGAGTGCCATTAAACCAAGAAAAAGGTAGCTTGGCCAGGGCGGTGTGCCGCCGGACCAAGAAAAGAGGGTAGCTTGGCTAGGGCGGAGTGTCGCTAAAACAAGGAAGAGTAGCTCGGTTAGGGCGGAGTGCCGTTAAACTGAGGAAGAGGGCAGCTTGGTTAGGGCGGAATGCCGCTAAACCAAGGAAGGTAGCTCGGTTAGGGCGGAGTGCCGCTAAACCAAGGAAGAGTAGCTCGGTTAGGGCGGAGTGCCGTTAAACCAAGAAAAAGGGTAGCTTGGCTAGGGCGGGGTGCCGCTAAACCAAGGAAGATAGCTCGGTTAGGGCGGAGTGCCGTTAAACCAAGGAAGAGTAGCTCGGTTAGGGTTGAGTGCCGTTAAACCAAGAAAAAGGTTGCTTGGCCAGGGCGGTGTGCCGCTAGACCAAGGAAAGAGGGTAGCTTGGTTAGGGCGGAATGCCGTTAAACCAAGGAAAAGGTAGCTTGGCCAGGGCGGTGTGCCGCTAGACCAAGGAAAAGGTAGCTTGGCCAGGGCGGTGTGCCGCTAGACCAAGAAAAAGGTAGCTTGGCCAGGGCGGTGTGCCGCTAGACCAAGAAAGGGTAGCCTTTGTCCGATTACTCGGGGAATGTTGGTTGTGCAGCATGATACAGCTTTAGGTGTCTACCGTTGAGTGGCGAGGATCGGATTTCCCCTCGATGGTTAACAACCATGTAGGCCCCTCCTTCGTAGACCCTCTGTATCACATAAGGGCCCTCCCAATTAGCATTTGGCTTTCCTTTTGGGTTGGACGCCATGACTTCTTTTTTCTTGACCATGACGAGGTCACCTTTCTTAAATTCTCATCATTTCACGAGTTTGTTGAATGCAGTGGCCATGCGGGCCTGATACATTTGGATATTCTTCTGAGCTTGGAGGCGCTTCCCTTCCAATTCAGCCAGTTCTTCTAGTCTTCTTTCTGCATTGGTCTGTTCGCCACGGGCCAGGCCATATTGGACTGCCACTCTGAGTGACGGGACTTCCAGCTCTAGCGGAACCACTGCCTCTGAGCCGTATACCAATGAGTATGGTGAGCACCCTGTAGGTGTCTTGAAGACGGTGCGGTATGCCCACAGAGCTTCATACATTTTCTCTTCCCAGTCCTTCTTATTGGAACCGACGACCTTGGCCAGCAAGGTGCAGAGAGTCTTGTTAAAAGCTTCTGCCAATCCGTTTGCCTGTGGATTGTAAGGAGTGGAGGTTCTCCATTCGATCTTATACTTCTCAGCAAGCCGATAGACCTTCTGATTTCTGAAATGACTTCCATTGTCAGATATTATTCGGCTGGGGATCCCGAACCGGAAGATAATGTTCTGCTTGATGAATCTGGCGACCAGTTCACCAGTCACCTCTCTTAATGCTATAGCCTCTGCCCATCTGGAGAAGTAATCTGTTATGGCCAGTATGTACTTATGTCCGGCCGAGGAAGTCGGCAGTGGCCCGACTACATCAGTTCCCCATTGTGCAAATGGCCAGCTGGGAACTGTAGGGTGCATAGTTGTAGGAGGCCTTCTAGGCACAGTAGCATGCTCCTGACATTTCTGGCATGACTTTGCAAATTTACAGCAGTCTTCAAACATGGTGGGCCAATAGTAGCCCAGCTTCTTGATTTCTATCTTCATCTTGGGACCGACCTGGTGGGCACCTGCTGTCCCAGCATGTACTTCTTTCATTGCTTGCCAAGCTTCCTCAGTGGACAGCAGCGGAGTAGAATCTTCTTGCGCGCATCTGCCATTATTCGGAACAGAGTCCCATTTCTGAATTCATAAGAATCTTTGATTCTCAGAAGTTTCATCTTCTCTTCTCTTTTCTGCGGTAGCTGTTGGTGCAGGAACCACTGTAGCAAGTGCTGTCTCCAATCAGGCGCTTGCTCTGTGCTGATGGTGGCAACTTCATTTTCTTCGGGGCACCCTTCTAGCATACTGGGGACTTGCCGCCGGTTCATAACGACAATGTTCAGTGTCTTATTTGGCGGAACTGCTAGTGAGCTGGCCAGCTTTGCCAGTGCATCAGCCTGGGCATTGTGTCCACGGCCCACATGCTTGAGCTCAATATGGTAGAATTTCGCCATGAGGCGCATAGCTTCTTGATGGTAGGGATTCAGTTCTGGCTTCCGCACTTCGAACTCCCCTTGGATCTGTTTTATTATCAGCATCGAATCCCCGAATACTTGAAGCATTTGGATACCCATGTTGAGGCTGACATATAGCCCGATTATCAGAGCTTCATACTCGGCCTCATTATTGGTGCATGGCTTGTTTATAGAACAGGAAGTATGCACGACCTCCCCCCTGGTGATTTCAGTACAATACCAGCTCCAGCCCGTATTCTGGTCTTTCCATCGGAGTCTGTCTCTGTTCTAGATGCTCCATCAAAGAATAGTTGCCACATAACTGACTGGGTCTGGCAGGCCTCGAGTGTCTCATCATCGGGTAACTCAGTCCCTAGCATATCATTTTCCGGCACAGGATGCTCTGCGAAGAAATCAGCCACGGCCTGTCCTTTTATCGCCCTCTGGGGTGTATAGGTAATATCGAATTCCATCAGGATCACTGCCCATTTGCCCAACCGGCCTTTCAGTACTGGCTGAGTCAATATGTATTTGAGCGGGTCTGCTGCAGATATCAATCTGACTTCATGTGACAACATATAGTGTCGGAGCTTTTTGACAGCAAAGACTAGTGCCAAGCAGGTCTTCTCTATGTAGCTGTAGCTTTCTTCAGTTCTAATCAGCCTCCTGCTCAGATAGTATAAGGCTTGTTCTTTGCCTTCTTCATTTATCTGTGCCAGCATTGCCCCCAGGGAACAGTATGTGGCTGCGATATACAGTATCAAGGGCCTGCCCTTAATGGGTGCCCCCAGCACCGGAGGGGTCTTGAGGTATTCTTTCAGCTTCTCAAAGGCTTCCTGACAGCCATCGTCCCAGAGGAACGGCACATCTTTCATCATGAGCTTGTGAAAGGGGTGGCATCTTCCCGATAGATTTGATATAAATCGTCGGATGTAGGCCAGACGCCCTTGCAGGGATCTCAACTCGTGCAGATTCCTTGGTGGAGGGAGCTCCTGGATAGCTTTAATCTTGGACGGGTCAATTTCAATGCCCCTATGACGGACAATAAACCCGAGGAATTTTCCACTGGACACGCCGAAGGCGCATTTCATGGGGTTCATCTTGAGTTCATATTTGCGCAGCCTCTGGAATACTACCCTCAGGTCTTGCAAATGGTCTTCTCTTCTTTTAGTTTTTACTACCAAATCATCAATGTAGCACTCTACTTTCTTGAAGAGCAAATCATCAAAGATCTTTGTCATGGCTCTTTGGTAGGTAGCGTGGGCATTCTTGAGGCCGAACGGCATCCTTTTGTAGTGAAATATCCCCTTCGGAGTGCGGAATGCAGTGTGCACTCTGTCTTCTTCAGCAATCCAGATCTGGTTGTATCCGGACGACCCATCCATAAATGATAGGGCCTCATGGCCAGTAGTTGCATCGATCATCACCTCAGTGATTGGCACCGGGAAATCATCTTTCGAGCAAGCCTTATTAAGGTCCCGAAAATCAACACATATTCTGATCTGCCCATTCTTCTTCTTTACGGGCACTATATTGGCCAGCCATGTAGTATACTGGTTTTCTTCGACAAAGCCTACATCAATCAGCTTGTCAACCTCTTTGTTAATCTGATTTATTAGTTCAGGACGCATTCTCCTGGAAGGCTGCTTTACAGGGTTAGCCTCTGGGTTTATTGCCAATCGGTGCTGTGCCACATCAGAACTCAGTCCCGGCATTTCATCATATGTCCATGCAAAGCAGTCTCGGAATTCCTTCAAAAACTGTATATACTGTTCCCTGGTAGCTGGCTCCAGCAGTGCACTGAGGAATGTCGGCCTTGGCTCATCTGCGGTTCCCAGATTTATTTCTACAAGCTCATCGACGGTGGCCTGACCTCCATCTTCGACCTCGGGCGGGGCTTCTTGCAAGTCAATGAAGCCTCCCGGGATATAATCTTCTTCAGTTTCATGATTTTCTGTTTCATCATACTGGTCATCAGCGGTTGTTGGCTCATCATATACGGCCAATATTGCTGTATTCTGTTCAGTATGCCCCGAGGACGTAACCGGATCAGCAGGAAACTCGAAGACGGAGTCTTCCGCCCTTAGAGGCTCTTCTGATGCAGACTCCCTTGAGAGATCATCATTCTGCAGAGCCCGGACTTCTTCTAGGATGCGCTCAAACTCCAGGCATTCCCTCAGCTCTTTGGCTGCTTGATCCTCATCCGGGATTCCCGTGTCGAACTTTGCTTCAGCATGGAACAGATCTTCTTTGCAAGGTAGGTCTTCCCAGCACCAATCTTTCTTTGCTTCATCAGACGTCCCCGTCTCCGGCTGACTGTCTGGGGCTTCATTGTTCATTATGGATTGATAAATGATTTCTTCATCTTCCGAGGGGTACTTGTCATATCCCACCTCGGGAGGGTCTTCATGCTGGTAGGAGACAGATATGACATCCACCTCAGCTTCATAGTATTCTCGAAGGGTATAACCCAATCCTGGGTGCTGAGTGATCTTCCTCAGTTCTTTATTATCCCGAGGCGGATCCCATAGCTCCTGGAACGCCTTCTTTTGGGCAGCAGGTTGTAGCGATGGCATCTGCATCTTAGAGAACATCTGCGAAACCCGTCGGGTAGTATAGTCCAAGCCCGTAATCGGCACCATCTGGTTTGCAGCCTCTTCAGGGACCATGCAGTCTTGATCATCTTCCTCGACTGACTCCCCAGTGTAGAATATGGTAGGAGGCTCGCAGAAGCGAGGGACTTCCATAGTCTTCAGTGGTAGCACCGTCTGGTACTCAAGGCTGACGATGGGTTTAAATAAACCCTGCGGCACCTCCACTTGTGTGTACTTTTCTTTCATTTCTTCATTGATATCATACGGGTGAATGCTAGGAGGGGTGATCCGAGCAAAGTCACCGGCATAAGAGATGTGAGCTACCTCATGCTTTTTAATATAGCCCTTTGGTGGCGGTGGAGACCAATTTCTTGCCTTCGTCGCCGGCTTCTTCTGGCTGGCCACAGCCTCTTTCTTTTCACCCTTCTGTGACACCTCGGTGTAGTAGGATGCATCGAGCATATGACACTCGAATACTTCGAAGGGATGCAGATCTGCAAACACCCTTTCTTCTTTTCCTTCATGGCAGTATTTGATGCACTGATGTAGCGTGGATGGCACTATCTGATATTCATGCAGCCACGGTCTCCCCAGCAGGGCCTTATACGTGGTGTTGGAATCGATCACATAAAATCGTACCACGGTAGTGAGGTCGCCCAATGTGAGGTTGAAATCAGCCACCCCAAGAGGTGTTTCACATTTCTGGTTGAACCCTGCAATCTTCATATCTCTGACCTTGGTAAGCTGCAGATCAAAGTAATATTTCTGATAGATGCGGTATGGGAGGATGTTCACAGCAGCCCCGGGATCTATCAGTATCCTGCTCAGCGGCTGACAGTTCAGGGAACCCTTCATATACAGCGGTCTATTATGACTGGAATTCGGGATTAGCATATCATCTTCTGTGAATGTGATCGATGGCCCAGAATTCACTTCTGTTAAGAGTGCTTCATATTGTGCCGGCGACTGCAAGGCATCCACAATTGCTTGGCGGGCTTCTTCACTCAGAGAGAGGATTTCCCAGATGGAGAACCTGGTAGGGAGCTTCTTCAGCATCTTCATGATTCGACTGCCTACCCGGACATTAGACAGTCTCATTTCTTCTGCCCATCGGGGTCTTGGAGGTTCATGTGGTGCCTGTGGCCTTTGCCGCCCAGTCCCAGTTTCATTCTCTTCCTCTGTTTCCCGGGAGGCTTCTTCTGTAGCAACAGCCCCTGGCTTTGCTAGAGGGTCACTTCCTTCATTTTCTTCATGCTGCTTCTGCTTCCTAACTGCAGTCTGCTGGCATTTATTGCTTTTAGCTGGAGCAGTGTGAGCCAATTGCTCATTCTCCAAACTGGACAAGAATTCCAGGAATGAAGGAGCTTCTTCTTTCTCTTGGTACAAGCTGGCAGGGGGAGGAACCTGGACACCTCGTGCCTCTGGTTCCGGGATCTGATAGGGTTGCTCCCCTCTGAATATAATATTATGATTAGCTGGTGGTGGGCGCCCCCATCTTTTCCCAGAACGTGTTGCATGGGCTGAGGTAGAGGCCTCAGCATGGTTGGCTTCTAGCGGGGCATTTGATGCTTCAGCCTCATCATCCTCCCCGGGCAAGGAAAAGAGCACTGACAGAGTGTTACACTGTACTGTCGTGACTTTCTTTCCCTTTTTGGACTTGGGCCGTCTCTTCTTCTTCTGGGAATTTGGCTTTGCCAGCTCCTGCCCCCAGAAGGGCTCAGTCTCATCTTTTCTTTGTTCTGCCTCTGGCTGCTCTTCAATTTTCAATTCTTCGAGCTGCTCCCAGAGTATACAGTCTTTTACCAGCAGGTGTTTGGGCTTTTTCTGCTCATATTCATCGAGCTCATTGATATACTGCTGTAGACGCCTGGCTGCAGGACTTACTTCTTTATGTGCGGGTAGGGGAGTTTGTCTCCTCCGGTTGTGAGTAGGGATCCGGAAGACTGGCCCGGTCTCAGCTGTGCGCCATACTGGCTTTACTGGAGGCGGTTCAGGCCTTGGTGTGACACCTCGAATAATCACCCCGCTGGTACTGGCTGCGGGAGTTTTCCTTCTATTCTTTATGGGTTTCGTCTGCCATCCCTCCTGATCCTTCAGTGGGGTGAGGAAACAAGCTTCATAGGTATGCCTGGTACATTCCTCAACGGCTTCCTTAGGCAGCTGCTGGTAAATTGAGATCATATTGGCGGCCATTTTCCAGGGCGGAGGCTCATGTGGATGAGGCGGCTTTACCTGATAATCTCCCAGCTGCAGCTCACCCTTTTTAACCATTCCTTCCATGATATCTTTGAAGACATAACAGTCCTCAATTGCGTGCCCCAGCGCACGGTGAAATGGACAGAACAGCGGATCATCTTTCTTTGCCGCATCCTCGGGTCTCTTCGGTTCAGGCAATGTTACCTTGTTGAACTTATATGCCCAGTTAAATAGTGCTGCCGTCTTATCCTTGGGAAAAGAGTAAGCCTTTTTCATCTTGTCTCTTAGAGAGACCCTGTCTTTTCTTTCTGCTGCACCCTCAGGCGGGGGAGCTTCATCTGCCCCCTTCTTCCCCTTCTGCTGCTCGAAGGTTCTGAAATCGACGGTGTTAGCCTCAGAATGTGATGGTCGTCGATCATTAGATTTACCTTTCAGCACATTGGGAACATTGGCGGTTGGACGTTTGGACAAGAACGTCTCAACCTCCGCCACTATATTGTTTAATCGGTCAAATGTTCTGACATCTGCACCGATCATCTTTTCTAGCACCTCTCTCCTGAGGCTCTGTTTACATATCTGCACTGCATCTTCTTGATGAGGGGGTCTTCTGCATCTCATGGCTAAGTTCCTCCATCTTTTGATGTAGTCCAGTGCAGTTTCATCTTGCTTCTGCCTGGTTGCATATAGCTCTGCTATTGTGATTTCTCTTTCAGTGACATGAAATCTGTCGCGGAATTTCTCTGCATATCAGGCCAATCAACCACCGATCCAGCTGGCAGGCTTGAATACCATTCAAAGGCTAACCCAGTAAGGGATGAGCCAAAGAACTTAAGCAGATAAGCTTCGTCGACTGCCAGGTCGCCCATGATTGTGGTGTAGTAAGCTATGTGCTCTCTGGGGGAGCCCTGGCCATTAAATTTTTCGAACTTAGGCGGCTTACTGACGCCTGGAGGTAGTCTCTTAGCAGCATATTGGGAGGATATGGCACCTTGTACACATCATAGGTACTAACATCATCGCCAGTCTTCTCAGACAGCTTCATCTCCACAATTCTTTCAATCATCAGCTTGTGGGCTACGGCTGGATCTATGTCTTCTGGGAAGAAGTGAGCTTGTCGCTGACTATGAGGAGTTGTCATCACAGTGGCGCGCAAGGTGGGCGCGGTAGGCTGTGTCTGAGACGCAGAGGGCTGAGCTACTATTTGCTGTGGAACATGTTGGCTCGGTACTTTGCCCTTATCAGCCAGGAGAGGATTAGCTGGGATAGCCGTCTCTGTTGAGCTGGAAGTATGCCCCACAGGCTCGGCTTACTTGGAGACCGGTGTAGCTTCATGTCTCTCATTGAGCTGTCTTCTGAGAGCATTGATCTCCTGCTGGTATCTTCTGAACATCATCTGGATCATGGGATCTAGGGTGGACGGGATCTGTACATCTTCTGAAGTCCCTTCAGCATCATCAATGAAGGGATTATCTTCCTCTTCCGTTGTTACCACATTAACTGTCATAGTGGTGATCTTGCAGGCTTCATCATCAGTTTTCATCTTATCTTTCGCCGCTTGGCCTCTTCTTGTGACAGGCCCGGGTCTGGTTGCCAGCCTGAGTAGCTCGTCCGGTTGAGTTGGTAGCATGTCTTGCCCCCTGACAAGTCCAGCCATGTTACAGGTGAAGATCTGCATCTTTCCCTTCTGCCTGTAGACTTTTCTTTTTGCCTGGTCGGGGTATTTGAGTCGGTCAAAGACCGATATTCTTTCTTCAGGTTCTTCCCCACACAGGTCTTCTTTCCCATATCCGGCCCTGCGGCCTTCCCCATAGTCATTGGAATCGGAGGAGGAGACTCCGAGCATCACTTCTTGAAGGGTTTCTTCCTCTTCTTCATCCACGGTGCCCAGGGCACGGGATAATCTTTGCTGACCGAGGGCAGAGTTCCCCAGGTAGTGGAAGTAGTCTTGGACTACTTGTTTCATCTCCTCTGGGTTGTGCCTTTGTGGCTCTGGTTGGAGCATCAGTCTTTCCTGGCCTCTTTGCTGATGAGCCAGTCTTGCCACCTGAGCATTCAGATGCTCGGCTTTGGAATATCTAAATATATCAGCCTGTCTGGCACAGGCTCTTGGCCTTCTTGGAATGGCAGCAGCGACTGTTTCGCTTGTTCTCATTCTTTCTTCTTTCTCAAATCTTCTGTCGCCATCCTGGCAGCAGTTGGCAGCAGCATCATAGTTCTTCCTTTGCCATCTTCTGCCCCCAGCCCTGGGATGGGGGACCGAGAGGTCTTGCTTCTGCTCATATTTTCTGCCCCTCATCCTGGGGCGAACAGTGGTCAGATTTCTTTCTTCACTTTCTTTCTCATCTTTCTTACCCCAAGCCCTGGGGTAAACAGCAGCATCATCTCTTATGTCTTTTCCTTCTCTTCTTCTGCTTCCTGCCCTGAAGCGGGCAACAACATCCTCGGTAGCTTTCCCCTCATCTCGAGTTGGGGCCCAGCTCTGAATCTTCTTTGGTCGCCAGACCTGTTTATATCTTGCTGGCTTGGGCGCCAGCGGCTTCCTCTCGTCAGTTTCCCAGTTGGCCCTCCTGGTGGCCAGAACTTGGAACTTGTTGTCGATCTGGACGGTCGGGACAATTCTGTCCGGCCGGACTTCTCTCGGGCGACCGTTGAGGTTCACCCTAACGTCACCCATCATCATCGTCTTCCCAGAATTTGAAAGACGACGGTCGGCAGCAGCATACCGGCTCCTCCGGTTAATTCTTTTCTTCATTTGGGCAGCAGCGGGGACCGTGTCCCTCCTTTGAACATGATGAACATAGCAGGCGACGGCTGTCGAGGTCATCCTCTCTGGTAAGCTACCCTTGTTATCAGCAGTCTTCATCGGGGCACTTGCAGCAGTGCCTTGCTCGTTGTTGTCGACCTGCAGAAGGTCGGTGAAGACGAGGCCCAGGCAGTTGGGCAGCCCGACAGCAGGGGGCATCGACCCGAATGACAGCGGTACCGCCAGGTAACCCTCTCGGACATGCACATCGATCGGTTGTTGGTCGAAGCATACGGACATGATTCCAGTAGTCATTGTAGCTTCCTGAAAATAAGGAAAGCGCACAGAATCAGAAATTTGAGGGGGGCCCGCTGGGCCTCCTATTTTTGGCGTAGAGATGAAGGGAGACTCGGTCCCACCGGGCGTGCCAGACTTGTGGAACGCGCTTTTTTAGTTTTATATATATATATATAGATTTGTTATTTATTGATTTATTGGCGTGCCAGTCACCGGGGTGACAATTTTATTATGCGCTCGATCTGACTTTTAATCAGTCGATTGTGAAGTCCGAGCCGGGACCCGAAGTCCGTCATACCATAAAGGCTATGACGTTAATTACGCCCTTCCTAAGAAGGACAACCCTTGATTAAACGCCAAAAATAGGAGGAAGGTAGCGGCAAAAATAAGACTCAAACGAGAGAGAGGGTTGGTTCATCAGCAGGGCGTTAAATGGCCTGAGTGAAGCGAGGATACATCAAATGCGGAGCGAATCCGGCGGCATGTCCCCATTACCTTGGACTATGCCAGATGGGGATAGGAAACCACCCATGCAGCGGCAGGATGGGATCCGTAAAAGATCGGGTATATCTAACCCGGAATCCGGATAAGGACCGGTGCGACATGACACACCCTGTGCAGGCGCGATGTCTTATTGATATCCCCCTTCGGAAGACCATCGGAGAACATGCAAGGGCAGAACTCCGTGGGCCAGCGGGGTTAGGAGAGAATACCATGATCACTCAAGGTGATGTGAATGAATTTTGGCAGCATATCCCCTTATCCTGGATTATGCCAAGAGGAGATAAGCCATCATCCACGGGATGCCGGGATGAAAGCCGGAAAAGAAGGGGGCACCAGGCCCGGGGCCATCGCCCTCATCCATAGCATCGATTGATGTTCCTTCGGAACCCGTCGGAGCACATGTAGTGACATAGCCCTTTAGGTCCATAAGGTTATAAAGAAATCCGGATCGGAACAGAACAATGTAGGGGAGGTCCTCCCCATTGATTTATTTCCTGAGGGATGCCAAATGCTCTCTGTATATTCCTCGGGTGGATACAACATGGGGATCAAGGTTCAGACCAAGAAGAAAGAGGTTCTCGGCGTGAGGGTTCAGAAATATGGCATGGCTTCTCGGCGCGGGCTGAAGGGAGTTCCCGGCGCGCCACGAAGGGGGCTCTCGGCATGTGCTGAAAGGGGGAAGATGAGGATCTCGGCGCGGGAGTTCCCGGCGCGCCCGGCGCCGGGAGAGTTTGGCGCCGAGAAGGTGCTGGGCTTGAGCGCCGTGAGGACTTATGGGGTTTTACGGTGCTCTGTTCTAGGGATTTTTCTCAGGATTCAGACAGTGGCTGGGGAATGGATTCAGGAGGCAAGTGAGGAAAGAGCCAGGGGCCTACCAGGTTGACAGCAGAGGGTCACAGATGAAAGGGGTTCGAGGGATCAGAGTCACCGGGCCTTCGAGCTCTCAGGAACAGGCTTCACGCCATCAGTATTGCCGACCATCCAGGAGATCGAGAGACGACAAACTCTGATCCCTGCAATGGCCCTAGTGGCTTGAGAAATTTGAGAAGAAAATCACGGACTCCGCGACGTTTAAATCATCGATGACATTGAGGGAGAGAGGGGGGAAACAAGGCCCAGAAATCCACAGTGAGGATTGGGGCTTTGTTGGCTCCGTCCCATCTTAAACAGGCATGCGTATAAACACAAGGGATTATCAGAGTCCTAAGCATTCGAGCAATCAATGTATGCAGGGGACGACAGATACCCTGAGAGGGAGAGATAGAGAGGACAAAGCCCAGGGATCCATGGAGGTGAGGATCGGGGCTCTGTACCAACTCCCCCGGGGCTGCGAGAGAGGCAAACAGCAGGGAGTACCTATCAGCCGCCAGGACTACCGACAGACACCTGAAATCATGGACTCATCGATCAAAAATCCGCAACCGAAATGATAGCTACCACGATCATCAGAGAGGGGTGAGAGAAAGAAACTCGAGCTTCTACTCATTCCACCATCTTTATTATTCATACTTCATTGGCTACAGCGAGATAACTCGGACGATAGTCGAAAGGAGACTTTGAACATCCTTCGAGTAGAAGAAATCCCACATACAAGGGTAAAAAGAATACATGAGAGAAGAAAAGAAAACCCGTTCGGAATAGCAGGAGGATGGGGGAGGGCGGAGCATTGACTCCTCTCCCTCCCCGAGCACCCCACCTTCTCCTTCTCTCGAGCTTCGCAGCAGCTTCTTCACTCGCTCCCTTTTCTTTCTCTTTTTTTTCTATCTATTTTCTGGATGAGGTTTCTTCTTTTTTTCTTTCTCTTGGTGTGTGTCCCCCTCCTGTGCGTGATGAACAAGGGTGGGGGTTTTATAGGCACAGCAGCCCCCTTCTCGGCATGGGTCTCTCGGTGTGTACATATCAGGTTCCCGACGCGCATCTTGCGAAGGCTCCCGGCGCGCATATTGCGAAGGCTCCCGGCGCAAAGGCTTCTCGGCGCCAGTCTTGGGCCGTGGTGAAGGGCTTTCGGCGCCATGGCCCATTTAGGCCCCCGACTCCTTTTCTTATTGCTCTACTTCTTTTTATCACTAGGCTTCAGGACGCCTAATCTGTCTTTTCATTTGTCAGTCCTTCGAATCCGCCAGAACGGGTGAAGGTCTTTTTAGTTGATGGGTTGACATAATCTTATCAGAATACCTCTGGAGTTTTCATCAGTCAGTAGACTGTAATTCTTCATCAGTATTGCCGTCTGAGTGATGACAACACCGGACATCAGCTTGGCCGGGGAGGGCTTCAGCCGGGTGGTAGCTTTAGTGGCGACTATTTTGTAATTCTGGCTTTGCAGGAATCTCTGAGAGCTTCATGTCTGATTCAATCTTTTCTTCGGTCTCATCTTTGTTCTCAGTTATATTTCAGGTGTCAACACTTCCCTTTGGCTTTTATAGCCTGCTTCCCCAATCCGGCCTCCACGGCCCGCTTCCCATAACCTTGGCTCATGTAGCCTGCTTACCTTCGGCCTTTGCGGCCTGCTTCCCAATTTGGCTCCCGCAGCCTGCTTCCCATAATTTCGGCTCTCGCAGCCCATTTCCCGATATCTTTGGCCCTTGCAGCCTGCTTCCCAAAACTCGGCCCTCGTAGCATGCTCCCCAGAATTTGGCCTTCACGGCCCGCTGCCCATAATTTTGGCTCTTGCAGCCCGCTTCCCAATACCCTTGGCTTTTATGGCCTGCCTCCCCAATTCGGCTTCCATAGCCTGCTTCCCAACTTTGGCTCTTCTAGCCTGCTTACCTCGGCCCCCATGGCCCGCTTTCCCAATTTTGGCTCTGGCAGCGTGCCCGCTCCCCAATTTAGGCTTTTGTAGCCCGTTTTCCCGATTCATGGACACTAAATAAATTCTCACCCCATGTTTACGTGTAGGGGAATATAGAAGGGAGAAAAGAGAAGAGAAGGTGAAAAGAAGAAGAGAGGAAAAAGAAACACTCTTGAAGTGCTCCAACGGGGTAGTAGCCTGCAATGCCTCCAGCGGCACACTACTAAGTTCCCTCAGTGGCACACCCATTGTGAAGCCTCCAGCGGCACGCCCTTCTGCCACTCCAACGGTACACTCCCGGCGCCCCAGCGGCACACCGATGACATGCCCCATCCGGCACGCTCCCACGCGCCCCCGGCGGCACACCTTCGGAGTGCATTACGTGGCACACCTTCCTGTGCTCTCTCCCAGCGCGCCCTTCAAGTGTCCCGGCGGCACGCTCTAGCCAGCCCTTCAGTGGCACCCCGCCCCCCGCCCCCCTTATACGGCAAAAAAAAGGGGAAGAGAAAAAAAAAAGGGGAAAGAAAAAAGTGGAAAGACGGTAAAAGTGGAAGAGAATAAAAAAGGAAGGGAAGGAGGGGATTTCGACAAAAAAAAAGAAAAAGAAAGAGGGAGAAGAAAATAAAAACGGAGAGGAAGAGGAAAAGAAAAAGAGAGAGAAAGAAAGAGAAAGAAGGGAAAATGATAATAATAATAATAATAATAATATATATGTATATACATATGTCTCCCGTATGCACGCCCCTACGTACCGACGGACATCCGCACGGGCAAAGACGGCTCCACCCCTGCGTTGGCGTCAGTTCCTTGCCAACAAATAAGTCCTTTTCCGACACAAGGCTTCGTGCCCTAGCCACCCGCTCTCACACAATATTGCCATTACAGACCCTACGTCCGAATCGACAAAACAAAACCCCCTTTGCGTTGGCATTAACTTCTTGCCAACGAATGAACCTTATCTTTCGGCACAAGGCTTCGCGCCCTAGCCACCTTCTCTCATGCAAAATCATCGTCACGGGCCTTACGCCCGGATCGGCAGAACCTCTATCCTTGCGTTGGCATTCATCCCTTGCCAGCGAATAAACCCCTTTCCGGCGCAAGGCTCCGTGCCCTAGCCACCAACTCCATACAATATTGCCATTACGGACCCTACGTCCGAATCGGCACGAATTCTCCCGTTGCGCTGGTATTTTCTTCTTGCCAACGAATGAGCCTTACCTTCCGGCGCAAGGCTTCGTGCCCTAGCCGACGCTGGCGTATCACTCGCTCGTCAAAAAAAAAGAAAAGAAAAGAAAGTGGGGTTAAAAAATAGAGGTGCCCCGCCAGACTTGCCCCTGCAAGGGGACAAGGGCAAAAATGGCAACAACCCAGCTATGGCGAAAACCCGAAGGGGCGCTGCAGGCAAAATCGGGTACCCCGCCGCGTGAAAACCCGAGAGGGCGCGTGGGCAAAAGCAAGAGGGGGCCGGTGCCGGTGAAAACCCGAAAGGACACTTGTACCGATAATGTGGTTCAAAAAAAGGAGAAAAGAAAAGAGACAAAGAGAGAAATAAACTACGTCAGCCCCCGGCACCCTGTCGGCACTGACGAAGAGACAAAGAGATCAACAAACTAGGTCAGCTCCCGACACCCTGTCGGCACTGACGAAGAGACAAAGAGATCAACAAACCAGGTCAGCTCCTGACACCCTGTCGACACTGACGAAGAGACAAAGAGATCAACAAACCAGGTCAGCTCCTGACACCCTGTCGGCACTGACGAAGAGACAAAGAGACCAACAAACCAGGTCAGCTCCGGGCACCCTGTCGGCACTGACGAAGAGACAAAGAGACCAACAAACGAGGTCAGCTCCCGACACCCTGTCGGCACTGACGAAGAGACAAAGAGACCAACAAATCAAGTCAGCTCTCGGCACCCTGTCGGCACTGGCGAAGAGACAAAGAGATCAACAAACCAGGTCAGCTCCCGACACCCCGTCAGCACTGACGAAGAGACAAAGAGATCAACAAACCAGGTCAGCTCCCGACACCCTATCGGCACTGGTGAAGAGACAAACAGATCAATAAACCAGGTCAGCTCCCGACACCCTGTCGGCACTGATGAAGAGACAAAGAGACCAATAAACTAGGTCAGCTCCCGAAACCCTGTCGGCACTAACGAAGAGACAAAGAGACCAACAAACCAGGTCAGCTCCCGACACCTTGTCGGCACTGGCTAAGAGATAAAGAGATCAATAAACCAGGTCAGCTCCCGACACCCCGTCGGCACTGGCGAAGAGACAAAGAGATCAACAAACCATGACAGCTCCCGACACCCTGTCGGCACTGACGAAGAGACAAAGAGACCAGCATGCCATGTCAGCGCCCGACGCCCTGTCAACACGGATGAAAAAGAGAAGAAGAGACCAACATGCTATGGCAGCTCCCGACGCCCTGTCGGCACTGATGCAAAAGAGAAGAAGAGACCAACACGCTACGGCGGCACCCGACGCCCTGTCGGCACTAATGAAGAGGAGAAGGGACAAGCATGCTACGTCAGCACCCGACACCCTATCGGTGCCGATGAAGAGAAAAGAGACCTGTACACCCGCGGGCACCACCCAGCTCATCCTTTGCCTGCGCTACCCGTGGGTGGGGGGCATTTGTGGACACCAAAAATTGCACGCATAGATATCCAGCTCAGCCCAGCATTAACAACAGCACCGAGTGAAGAAGCCCCGGAGGGACTGGTCATCCGGACTCCCCAAATATGCACACTGCCATGAAGCCGTCTCCGGAGTCACGATAGTGAAGGGAAATCAACCACCAAAAGCCCCCACAATCCATGGGGCTCGAAGAAAATTAAATGGGCCACAACTCGTGCTCACAACGGGCTCAGAACTACCCATTTTAGCCCTTCAGCGGTACACCCCTTGGGCCTTCAGCGGCACAGCCCTTGGCCCTCCAGCGGTACACCCCTAGGCCTTCAGCGGCAAAACCTTTTGGCCCTTCAGCGGTACACCCCTGGGCCTTCAGCGGCACGCCCTTGTGCCCTTTCAACGGCACACCCTGCAAGCCTTCAACGGCACACTATTTCAAGCCTTCAACGGCACACTATTACAAGCCTTCAACGGCACACAATTTCAAGCCTTCAACGGCACACAATTTCAAGCCTTCAACAGCACACTATTTCAGGCCTTCAACGGCACACTATTTCTGGCCTTCAGCGGCACGCCCATTTGGGGCTTCAGCGGCACACCCTTTTGGCCCTCCTGCGGCACACTTATTGAGCCCGCCAGCGGCACAACGTGCAGGCGTTTCAACACCCGAACGATGTGACGCCCATGCCCTACGTATCCTTGGCGCGCAGTGATCTATCTGAGGTGTCAACCAGAGGTTGGGCCATGTAGGCTACTCCCCTGACATCCAGGGACGGGGGAAGTCAAACCCCATCATGACTAGCCGCTTCCCGTCTCCGACTGCCGTGCTCAAGGGCTCCCGCTGCTGGGAGTACAAAACCATGCCCATTCCGGCGAAGAGAAGGGAGACAGACAGACGGGGAGAAGAGGGAGGAGGAGAAGAGACGAACAGAAAAAGCCACCTACAAGAAGAAGGAGAAGAGAGAAGAGAAGGGCGAGGGCTCCGGCGTGGAGTCTTCCGACAACCACCAGGCAAAGAAAAGAAAGAGAGAGAGGCTTCATGTAGCGGGGAAGTGGGGAAGAGCAGGGAGTAGTCACCCTTGTTCGGCCCCAACACTCCCCCCCATTTTCTTCTTTTTTTTTTATTTTCATGATCTCCTCCCCTCCCCTATCCGTAGTGTTAGCATGAATGTGTTTTGCAATGTATGTGGCTGGCCGTGGTCGTTCCTCTTCGTGAATAAAAATCACCCTTCTTGGGTTTCTTGTTGCTTCCGTTGGTTTGTGCCAGTGTGCATGGTATGTTGTTCACTTTCTCTCCTTCTCCGGTGCCTTGGAGTCTCCATGTCGGTATCGTTCCCCTGCACGATCCATGGCCTTACGCTTAGTCTTCGGCCCAAGGGAGTTTATCCTTCTGTTCTCTCGGGGCTTCGTGAGCTCGATGCCCTCCTTCCTGGCCTCCAACCTCAGCCGTTTAACTAGAGGGAGAGGCCTCCCTCTTCTTCCCTTGAACATCCTGCCACTGACGCCCTCCTTGGCCTTCCCCTTTTCTTCAATCCCCAGCCCACCTAGCTAAGCCCCTCACTGATACACCTTCAGCGGCCTTCGCCGGCACGCTTCATTTGGCCCTCAGCGGCACACCTTTGGCCGCTCTTCGCCGGCACGCCCCTAGCGGGCCTTCAACGGCACACCCTTCTAGCTCCCTGCCTGGCACACCCTCCAATCCTCTCCTTTTGCCCGGTGCACCCCTAGCTAGTCCTAGAATCATCTTCCCATCGTCGTTTCCCCCGGGTTTTCTGAAGTTTTCTTAAGGTGTTGCCGCCCAAGGGCGCCCACCCCCAATTGTCGGCTTCCGCCACTCCATGTGGGCATGTTCCCTGTATCTCCCTTACGCTCAGGTCAAGGGGAGATGCTGCCGAATTTTTGTTAGAAAATAATAAGACGTTAAAAGGCAAAATGATGCAACAAACAAATGGGATAATAAATACACACCAAAAGACAACAAAAGAAACAAATAAATAGAGCAACAATAGATTGCAAGAAGAAGGAGAAAAGATTTGTATAAAACTACGCAAAAATCAAAGAGAAGAAGAAAAGAAAAGCCTTAAAAACAAGTAACAGAGGAGTGGGCCTTCATCGGCACGTCTGTCCCAGCCTTCGCCGGTACGCCCTCCACCTTCCTTGGCCGGTACACCTCTAACCTTCCTTCAGCGTTACGCTCTAACAACCCTTCAACGACACACCTTCTCGGCCCTTTAGCGGCACACTCCTCTCACCCTCCGAAGTGGAACACAATGTATAGACTTTAGATTGATGCACGAACATAGCAACAAGCAATGTACAGACTTTGAGCTGCAGTGTACAGACTTTGAGTTGGCCAACGTACAGACTTTGGGCTGGCCAATGTATGGACTTTGAGCTGCAATGTATAGACTTTGAGCTGCAATGTATTGACTTTGAGCTAGCCAATGTATAGGCTTTGAGCAGGCCAACGTACAGACTTTGGGCTGGCCAATGTACAGACTTTGAATTGTAATGTATAGACTTTAAGCTGGCCAACGTACAGACTTTGGGCTGGCCAATGTATGGACTTTGAGCTGGCCAACGTACAGACTTTAGGCTGGCCAATGTATGGACTTTGAGCTGGCCAACGTATAGACTTTGAGCTGCAGCAAATGGGCAATGTACAGACTTTGAGCTGGCCAACGTACAAACTTTGGGCTGGCCAATGTATGGACTTTGAGCTGGCCAACGTATAGACTTTGAGCTGCAGCAAATGGACAATGGATAATGTACAGACTTTAAGCTGGCCAATGTATAGACTTTGCGCTGCAGCAAATGGACAATGGACAATGTACAGACTTTGAGCTGGCCAATGTATAGACTTTGAGCTGCAGCAAATGGATAATGTACAGACTTTGAGCTAGCCAACGTATAGACTTTGAGCTACAGCAAATGGACAATGTATAGACTTTGAGCTGGCCAATGTATAGACTTTGAGCTGCAGCAAATGGACAATGTACAGACTTTGAGCTGGCCAATATACAGACTTTGAGCTCCTGCAAATGGACAATGTACAGACTTTGGACTGGCCAACGTATAGACTTTGAGCTGCAGCAAATGGACAATGTACAGACTTTGAGCTGGCCAATGTATAGACTTTGAGCTGCAGCAAATGGATAATGTACAGACTTTGAGCTGGCCAACGTATAGACATTGGGTTGCAGCAAATAGACAATGTACATACTTTGAGCTGATAGATGTATAGACTTTGTATGCATGCAACCAGCCAATGTATAGACTTTGAGTTGCAGTAACTAGACAATGTACAGACTTTGAGCTGATGAATGTATAGACTTTGTGTGCAGCAACCAGTCGATGTGCAGACTTCGTGTCGCAGCGACCAGCCAATGTATAAACTTTGGGCTGAGGGACGTACAGACTTCGTGTGTGCTAGCAGCCAGTGTACAGACTTTGAGTTACAGTAAATGGACAATGTACAGACTCTGCGTGTGTGCTAGCAGCCAATGCACAGACTTTGAGTTGTAGCAAATGGATAATGTGCAGACTCTAGCAGACGATGTACATACTTTGAGTTAGCCCGGCACGCTCATCTCCTCCCTTCGCCGGCGCTCTTTGGAATGTCTTCATCAGCATGCCACCCCCCTTTCTTCACCGGTACACTATCTCTGGGCTTCCCCTGCACGCTCCAAGCTACCCTCGCCGGCACGCTACCTGCCGTCCTCGCCGGCACAATCCTTCAGCCCCGCTTAACCCCCCAACGGCCCACTTTTCCTTCCAAAATAAATAAATATATAAACATATATAAATATGTCATGATAATGATAATGATAATAATGATAATAAATTAATAAAAAAATGATGATAAATAAATAAACCTAAATATACATATATGAGAAATAAACCAAAAAATGTGAAATAATAATAATAATAGTAAGAAAAAGGAAGGGAAAATATAATAGTAATAATAATAAACAAAATAGAGAAATCATCCAAAATAAATACATAAAAGGGAAATAAGCAATAAAATATATATATGCACATAATTTAAAACCCAGATAAAAAAATGGTAAAATCCACTCTGCAGCCCCGTCTCTCTCGTGATCCGGTGCTGAAGGAACAACAATGTCGCCCTTCCAGGTTGGGCCTAAGTCCTGGTAATTATCCCGAAATGGCCATGGCCCGATCTCACCTCGGGCTGACATTCCGATTAAACCAGACTCGTTTCTCAGGCCGGATCCTTTCCGAGCAACTACTAAAATTGCCGCACGCTCGGCAGACATTTGAACGGGTTCCCCTCGATTTTTGCCGCGTTTCTATTACGGACCTGTGTCTGAACATGAAAAGACCCATGAGCAACCAATATGGCCGATGGCTCCCTCCCTGACATGGTCGTGAGTCGGTATTGCTCCGGGCCGATAGCCCGTTAAATCGGATTCATTCTAATGGATTCGTTCCCCTTCTTTCATTGAAACTGCCGTAGACTCATCATACATTTGTATGGGATCGTTTCCATCCACGTTGTACTTTCAATATGAGCCCTTGCCCGAACATGAAAAGGTCCGTGAGTGACCGACAAAATCGGAATAGAACGAGACCGTCCTCGCCACACCTGGACCCCTTCCATGGGAATATCAATAAGACCTCCGTGGGCCACGCTTAGACCTCGGGTCCATCCCAATCGTGGTCGCCGTTCGGCTCATATCCTCGGTCTACAGCCCGCTCCCTTCGAACACATTTTCGATTTTGGAGTCTAGTCCTGGGACTCTCCCCCGTTGCCCTCCGGCACCGGAAATATTAATGATGCCCGCGCAAGCCTCGTTCGGACCACGGGAGGCGCCCCCGGTATGGT
Organism: Amorphophallus konjac; assembly: GCA_022559845.1. NCBI lineage: Eukaryota > Viridiplantae > Streptophyta > Magnoliopsida > Alismatales > Araceae > Amorphophallus > Amorphophallus konjac. The sequence continues at coordinate 115,855 of JAHNEJ010001407.1, forward strand.
CTTGACTAGATCTCGCACTGGGCCAATAGATTTACCAGTTTCCTGCTACACTAACCGAGATTTAACCGAATGTTTTCGGTGCCCCATAATAATAAACTTGCCGTATCCCGGCATGCATATGCTCCAGGTCCTCCCGCGACGATTACAATATTCTCAAGCCGGACTCCCGTCCGAATATTAAACGGTTTCCCGAATTATCGACACGTTTCGAACGTCCGCTTCCCTAGACACAGTGCTTTTCAGCCGATTCAAGGGATATTCCCTCGTTGCCCCTTGGCACCGGAAATATTAATGATGCTCATGCAAGTCTTGTTTCGACTGCGGGGGGCCCACCGCAGTATGGTCGCAGCTTGCTCTTGCACCGGGCCAACAGATTTACTGGTTTCTGACCGCTCTGACCGAGGTTTAGCCGAAAGTTTTCCGTTCTTCTGAACAATAAATTGCCATATCTTGGCATACATATGCTCCGGTTTTCCCGCGACGATCGCACTTTTCCTGAGCCAGACATTCGTCCGAATATTAAATTGTCAGCACATGACCGACATGACCGCGAATGCTTTCCTCTCACCCTCATGCGAGGATTTCAATACCTCGTAATAGACCTTCCACGCAATCGATTCCCTGGCCATGACGCCCTGATTCCCGACGATTAATCAAGGGTGTTCCCTCGTATGGGGGATGTAAATGACGCCGTGACCTTTATGGCGCGGCGGGTTTTGGTCCCGACACGAACTACACAATCATCTGATGAAGTCAGATCGAGCGCACCATGGGCTCTTCGAGGCCCGAATAAATCGTCACTTCGTGATTGGCACGCGCACGCACATAATAAACCAATAAATAAATAAAACCACATCTTTTAAGTAAAAAGTGCGTCCACAGGCTCCCGTCATCCCTGGACCCTATACATGGGGATATCAATAAGGCCTTCGTGGGCTATGCTGGGACCTCGGGTCCGTCCTGATTATGGTCACTGTCTGACCCATATCCTCGGCCTATAGCCCGCTCCCTTTGAACACGTTTTCGATTTTGGAATCTAGTCCCGAGACTCTTCCTCGCTGCCCTCCGACACTGAGAACATTAATGATGCCCACGCAAGCCCCGTTTGGACCGCGGGAGGCCCCCCCGGTATGGTCCCGACTCGATCTCGCACCGGGCCAATAAATTCGCTAGTTTCCTGCTACACTAATCGAGATTTAACCGAGGGTTTTCAGTGTCTCGGAATAACGTATTTGCCGTATCACGGCATACATATGTTCCAGGTCCTCTTGCGACGATTATGATATTCTCAAGTCGGACACCCGTCCAAATATTAAACGGTCTCCCGAATGACCGACACGTTTCGAACGTCCGCTTCCCTGGACACAGGGCTTTTCAGCCGATTCAAGGGATATTCCCTCGTTGCCCCTTTTCACCGGAAATATTAATGACGCTCATGCAAGTCTTGTTTCGACCATGGGGGGCCCACCGCAGTATGGTCGCAACTTGCTCTTGCACCGGGCTAACAGATTTACTGGTTTTTGACCGCTCCAACCGAGGCTCAGCCGAACGTTTTCCGCTCTTCCGAACAATAAATTTGCCGTACCTCGGCACACATGCGTTTCGATTTTCCCGCGACAACCGCGATTTTCTCGAGCCGGACATTCGTCCAGACATTAAATGGTCAGTACACGACTGACATGACCGCGAATGGTTTTTCTTCTCACCCCCGCGCGAGGATTTCAATACCTCGTAATAGACCTTTCATGCAATTAATTTCTTGGCCATGAGGCCCTGAATCCCGACGATTAATCAAGGGTGTTCCCTCGTATGGGGGATGTAAATGACGCCGTGACCTTTATGGCGCGGCGGGTTTTGGTCCCGACACGAACCACACAATCGTCTGACCGAGTCAGATCGAGCGCACCATGGGCTCTTCGGAGCCCGAATAAATTGTCACTTTGTGACTGGCACGCCCACGCACTTAATAGACGAATCAACCATTCCCGAATAGACGAGCATAATAAACGATCAAAAAGTGCGTCCACAGCTCCACGAACCCGCGGCCGAGCTTCCACGCACCACCGACCCTCGATCCTCGACCCGTTCCCCATTCCTCGCCTCCCGCCATCGCCGCCTCACCCTCCTCCGCCAACGTTGGCCACCCGGGGAGAGGGGGAGAGAAAGAGATGAGAGAGAGTGAGAAAGAGAGGATGAGAGGGGAGAGAGAAAAATGGTTAATATATAGAAAAACCTGGAAATTATCAAAATTCTAAAAATTATGAAAAATTACCTCCGCGATCCTCGAGAGGAGCACAACGCAGTGGTAACATCTCGGAGTCAGAGAACGCCACGGTTCGCCCTGCATAGAGTTCCAAAGGCACATGAGGGAAAAACATGTGTAAAGCACAAAATACACTCCGAGACACTAAAATGATCCAAAAAATATCAGAAAAAAAATCTGGGGCATTACATTTAGTGTTAGAACTTGAGGCACATGCTGAAGACACAAAAGTGACAGTTTTTAAGCCAATCTTCTTTTTGTTTGTGGGATTGAAACCCAACCCTTCCTTGTTGAAATTCATTTTGTACCCAGCAATGTATCTTGGTTTTCCTGCCATCTACAAATTTCTCCAAAGAACTGTGTTTATCTTTCTGCTCTTTTTGAAGTTTTTCAACATCTTCAAGTAGTTTAGAGTTTACTCGTTTGACAGCCTCATATTTTTCATTACTCAATTTGCTATCTTTTTTATAACTTTGCATTTTTTTTCAGCTCATCAATTTCATCCCTCAAACTTTCATTTTCAACTTCCATATCTCTCATTTCATTTCTCCCTTGTTCCATGTCCTCAATCATTTTCTTCAGATCTTCAATTTTAGATTTTAGTAAAGTAGTTGTTTCACTTAAGCTATGATCATGCCCAGTTTGATTAATTTTCTTTTTCAAAGCCTTGTTTTCCTTTTTGTACATGTCATATTTTTCCACAAGCTGAATGTAGGCTTCTTACCAATCAACAATTGAAAAATGCTCAAAAGGGGAACGCACCTCAGATTCTTCATCCCCATTTGCCATGAGGCAAATGTCTTCTGTTTCATCCTTTGAGGAGCTTGTTCCATCTTCCTCTTCTTCCTCGTCACTCCATGTACATAACATGGCTTTGTTCTTCCTCTTCCCTTTCAATTTCTTAGAGGCTTTCTTCACTCTTTCAGGATAGTCAGTTCGGATATGCCATGGTTTGTTGCATGAATTGCAAACAACTCTGTCAGATTTGTTTACATTTTCAGGTTTAGTTTTGTAACCTTTCTTTACCTGAGGCTTCCATTTCCTGAAGCCTTTACCTTCATTTTTCAAAAAATGTCTGAACTTACGAGTGAGCAGGGCCACTTGTCACTGGATTCTCTAGGCTTTCATTTCCTCATAAATACCTTGGAATGCCTCTGATGATTGGTAGAACCAAAAAGATTTATTTTGCAGGGGTTATCAACACTATTCAAAAGAGAATCTCTGGGTGGAAGGCCAACCTTTTATCCCAAGGTGCCAGATTGGTTCTTATTAGGCATGTTCTTGCTTCACTACCAATTTATTCACTGTCTTCTTATCCTATGCATATTGGTATCCATTATCAGATAGAGCAAGCCTTTGCTAATTTTTTTTGGGGGGTCCTCACCCTTTGGCAAAAAGAGACATTGGAAATCCTGGAGGGCTGTATGTAGGACTCAGTCCAAAGGGGGTCTTGGCATCATGTCTCTCAGGATTATGGAAACTGCTCTCCGAGTTAAAATGTTGTGGAATGCTATTCACACTGATTCTCTTTGGGCTTCTTATTTTAGAGCCAAGTATCTATATAAAGGACACCTCTGAGGGGCAAACTTCAAAACATGAAGGGTTTTGCGCGAAGAAGCTGCTGAAGGCTAAGGCCTACATACTTCAGTTCAAGAAAGTCATTATTGGGAATGGCACTAATACCAATTTCTGGTATGACAATTGGATGGGTAAACAGTGCGTATATAGCTATGTCCCTGATGGTCTTATTCCGAATCCAGAAGCCTCTGTTAGAGATACCAA
>JAHNEJ010001310.1:0-142474 GCA_022559845.1 Amorphophallus konjac
GAGAATTTCAATAATTTTACTTCGTCTCAATAGTAAATATTAGGGTGCCAGTACCACTATTTTTGTCTTATTATTATGTTAATCTGAATCAAGGTGGTCTCTTTCGGCCATCTTATTAGTCGAACATAATAAGATAGAATACAATCGATATAGTTGTGTACCAGAAACCATGGTTAGGATGGGGACTCGTTAACGAGTAATTAATAAATTTAATAATTTTTTTAATTTTAAGTGACTTTTATCTTAAATTTATTTGACCCTCACGTCGCGTCTTCAAATGATACGACATGAGAATCAAATAAAAATAAAAATTAACTTTGTGAATAGTGAAAAATAAAAATATTAATTTTTATTATTCACATGAGATAAATTTTTTTTACTTGACTCTCAGGTCCACACGTCGCGTCTTCAGATGACACGGTGTAAGGGTCAAATAAACTTGCGGTGAAAATCACTTTAAAAATTTTTAAAATTAAATATTATATATCGATAGATTTAATTAGTGCAGCTAAGCATTACTCTCTCGTTCATGGGAGTACATCCCGTGCACGTTTGTTGGAAGTGTGTACGCACCAAAATGTGACGTGAAGTGATCAGATTAGATGACGTTGAAGAAGGACACCTGGTCCGACAAGATTATCCCAATGTGGACCACTCATTCCTGCGCCCCCTCCTATGCCCCTACGCTCCTTCCTCCCCCTCCTTGCCCAGCGAACCAAAGTTGGTTTCGGCGATCTCAACCTAGGGGTGATCATTATTCGAGTTCAACTTGAAAATCAAAGCGAATCGATAGATTTGGTTCGATTTAGTTTGTGTTGAAATTTAAAAAATTTCGATTTAGGTTTAAATCGAACCGTATTAAAAAATTTGGTTTGATTTAATTTTAAAGTTTAAGAAATCGAACAGATCTGAATAATTCAAATTTAAAGATATTTTTGTCAAGTTAATATACGTGTATATGTAATTATAAACCCTAATTCAAAAAGTATAATCCTCGCCATCCTAATGGAGTTTCCGACTCTATGAAATATATTTTAAATCACCTTCTATTTTACTATAACTGAAGTTCTTAATTTGTTACGTGAAAATATTATAGAGCTTATTCTTATAAGTTACAACTTTTTATATTATATTTTTAATATTAACTTTATTTGGTAAAAAAAAGTTATCCTACTTTTTTTTACTCTGATTTGAATTTAATCTATTTTTTTTTAAAAATATGAATATAATTTAAATCGAACCAAATCGTAATTTGATTTAATTTTAAAATAATTTAATTTGATTTGCTTCGTATTGAAACCTTAACTCAATTTCAAACCAACTCAAATCAAACCGTGTTCGTCTCAGCCTCCCTCCCTCCCCCCTATCGGCGTCATGTAACAATCCATTGGCTGGGCTCATTGCGCCAGGAAGCAGAAGATACCAGAGCTAGGGCAGGGCGTCCTTACCAGATTTGTGCTTCCCCCTCGCCGCCCCGTCTACGAAGGAGCCCCCCTTTGCACCCTCTCAGGTTCTCACGTTCTCCTTCTTCCTCGTCCCCACGGGCACCGAAGGGCGCTGGTGCGTGCGGCTCTCTCTCTCTCTCTCACACACACACAGGTACGCTTGCTTGCTTCGTCACCTCATCAATTCTGATCACTGGATCGCGTTTGGTCTCTCTTTGCTTCATCTCTTTCCATTTCGGCAATCCATTCCAGTTATCCTGTAGTTTGTGTGTGGGTTTTTCCTAATTCCTGGTGCTACCCTCATTACGTGCTGCTAGTTGTTGGGGTTTGTGTGTTTTTTTTTCTGTACTTATTTTCTATGGGTTTTGGTTGGTTAAAGTGGTCGACTTGGATGGCGTCCGCGCAATCCCGCACCTTGTATGCTGTTGGGTTCTCCAATGCCTTCCGCGTACTTTATTTTCTAGATTTTCCATGACAAAATGGGAGATGTTGGTATGGATAAGGTTTGCGTTTGATTAGCACTTGAAACGGTAGTTTCATTCTGTAGATCTGCGTGTGTTTCTCTGCATTGTTTCTTGTCTGGGGCCTGTCATCTTGGTGAGTTTCTCCTTGAAGTCATGACGATGGTAAATTAGGTGGTTGTTGGGATATTGTGCAGTATGAGCATTACCAGTTTCCCGATGCAGGACTTCAGGTGGTACTTGATTTACAGTAGAAGTGGGTATTGTTTTGCTGAGCTATTATGCAAAACTATTGGAGCCCTGTCTTGGAGGGCTTTGCTATTCCTGGATAGGTTAATTTTATCGATGTAGGATTGCAGGGTAACCTATTGATATGCAGCTTTTAGTAGTCAAATTTTTGTAATTTATGTGTGGAATTTTTTGTTCGTCTTTATCCTGTTTCCCTGTTTTGATCTACTCTTTTGTTTTTGGTTGGTTCCTTTATTTTCAGTGTCTAGGATAGGACAACCCTAGTTCCAGTGGTCATGAACAGACAACTCTGAAGACCTTTGTTTCTGTTTGACTGATCCAGAATTGGAGGCTAGATCCCGGATGCATGGTTGTGATACTTGTTCTTCATTCTGAAAATAATCAACGAAGTCTTCATGGTGTGTTTTGTCTAAGTCACTTGTGCTTATTTTAGGCAGCCTTTTTAAGGTGACTTGATTTATATGGTCAATACACTTAGGGTGCATATATAGACAAGGATTGCCATATCTGACTTGCCAGGTTCGGAAAGATGAGATCCTAGAGATCTTGTTGAGATCCCAAAGAGATCTAAAGGTATTCTTATTTCTTAGTGCTTCTCTTCCTCCCGCATCTCCTTCTCCTCTTGACCTATTCCCTTTTCACTTTCTCCATATCCTCCTCTTCCCTGTTCTCCTCTTTGTTTCCCTTTGCCCTCCCTATCCAACTGTGGGTTGGTTTTGGCCTCTATTTCATCCCAGGAGCCTAGAGATCTTGGAGGAATACTAAGAGGAAGCAATTCATGGCCATAAAGGAGTCAATGTTAGAACTTAGAAGCTGTTCATTGACTTAACAAACAATTTATTCTTTCCGATCCTTGGGAACAAATAATGTCATTTCACCCAAGTTTTATTCATGCCTTTTAAGGAGGTAATCTCTTTCTCTATTTTTGCACAGGCAATGTTAAGCGATACTAAGTTACCAAATTTCTATGCCCAAGGCTTCATTTGAATCATGACTGATTATCAAGTTTACCTTACTGACCCATGTAATAAATAATTATGTGAGGCAAGGCAAGCCAAATATGTCTTGCCTAGCCTCATATATTCCTTCGGAAGACATCGTGCATGGAAAAGAAAGTGGAAAATCATGCATGGAACCAAAGTGGGAAGGAGGCGGGGGACGGCTGGAGAGGAGGTCCCAAAAAATGGAGAATAAAAACTTATAAGGAGTTCAAAGTGAGGTTGCGTAGCTGCATCTGCTATTATTGATTCTGATGTGGACCACATCTGCTGAATTAATGGATTTTTTAATGGAAAAGGTCAATTTTGCTCCGATCCAGCTGAAAAAATGGATGTGCTGCTGCAAATCGTAATCTGATTGGCTCATCCTGATTGAGGTTAAATGACTGCAAAGTGATCGGTTCCCCTGTCCCCCAACCAAAAAAAAAAAGGGAAAGAAAGAAAGAAAGATGGATAGAAAAAGCAATCCATGGGATCAGTTGTCACATACCCTACTGATTTTGATCTCCAACAGACAACTATGGTTTATGCCTGACCTGACCTGTCTTGCCTCAAATTATGCTCATTGATGAAGCCAAAAGAAAGGTACTTGTTTAGACTGTTCAGTGGGATCAGTTGTCATATACCATATGAACAGGTTATTTTGAACTCCAACAGGCAATCCCTGCTGCCATTTACTCCCATTTGCCCCTGAATAGACCTTTGCCATGCTTTGGACTGCAAGCTTTAGTTTCTCCTGAGTCTGTTGCATGTCTAAAGCTGGTCTATTCATCTTCTCATGGTAAATTGAATAAAATGGCATAACAATGTATTATGATCTATATGGTGCAGCTATTCTTTGATGCTCCACTCTGCCACAACCACCTCTTTTCTTCCCTAACTGCTGCCCTGTTCCCAAATAGATATGGTGTGTATTCACACCCTCAAGCACCCTCTAATCGACCTTTCTCCATTGGTACATCCATTGACCCTTCTTTCCCTCTACTTTAGCTTTTCTTTATTGCATTGGACCTGATTTGACAGTGGCAGATAGTTAGGCTATTAATTTTTTTAGCTTGGTATGATGTCATGCTTGTATTTTTTTTGCTAGTAGTTACTACTTTTTCATTTCTTTCTTTTAGTTCATACTTATTGATTTTATTCATTACCTTTGTGATCTAGTATCCTAATGACTTGGTGCTTGCTGCTAATGATGACTTCTCCTTTTTGTATTTATTTTCATTAGACCATATTCTGGTTTCACATTGAATGTTGGTATTTACTGATGTGGTTGTTGACATATTGTAGTTCACTTATTACTTTTAAGTGTATATTTAAATCTACTATCACATGCCATTCCTTCCACTTATGCTACCTTATCTGCATCTGTTTCCCAAGATGCACCTGATTAAGGTTTATGCCATTTAAGCTTCCAGTGCTTGGAGTTACAACAGGAGGTATTTACTTGCACTTGGGAATATGTTGGCCTACTCTTCTCCTCATATGCAACTTCTCTATAGGAAGAGATCTATTAAGGTGAAACATGAAGAAGTAAAAATATAGTATAAACATGATTTCCTGCAAGTTCTAACTATGGGATTTCTTTAAAATCTGTTGGATGATGCTATGTGAGTAGAAACCATATAGAAAACAGTGGAGATTACCATTATCGATTGGGCTTAAGGAGAAGCTGTAAAATTTGAGCCATCCAGCACTCCTGAGGGACCATGGTCCATGCTCAACACTTCCCCTCTTTGGATGCTTTAACTTTCTGGTTGACAAGATATATTTATCGCCTATTTCTCATTTTCTTTTCTTAAAGAATAGCAATTGGATTCTGTTTTTGTTTTTTCAGAAATCTTTTGAGGCATATGATTGTAGCAATAACTGTTTGTTTTATTAGTTTTGTCCTCGTCTGAATTTATCCTTTTGCATGTCAGGCACCTTGAGAGCTTTTGATAGATGGAGACTGCACAAACTTTTCAGCCTCGTACATTTTCAATCAAGCTGTGGCCACCCAGTCAATCAACAAGGCTGATGCTTGTTGAACGGATGACAAAGAATCTGTCAACTGAGTCCATTTTCTCACGGAAATATGGTCTTCTTAGCAAAGAAGAAGCTAGTTTGGATGCTAAGCAAATAGAAGAAGCAGGTTTTGCTGCTGCAAATGAACATTTTGAGAGAGAGCCTGATGGTGATGGAAGTTCAGCCGTGCAGCTATATGCAAGGGAAACCAGTAAACTGATGTTAGAGGTTCTCAAGAGAGGACCAAGGCCAAAAGTAGTTGAAGAAGTGAGTCAAATTGAGATTGCACGAAAGAAAACTGTTTTTGACATATCAGGAGGTCGAAGGGCTTTCATTGATGCTCAGGAAGCTGAGGAGCTTCTAGTGCCATTAACAGAAGAGGGAAACCCATACTCAAAAATTTGCTTCAGCAATAGAAGCTTCGGCACTGATGCTGCACGAGTTGCTGAATCTATCCTTGCATCTCTAAAGAGTCAATTGACAGAGGTAGATTTATCAGATTTTGTTGCAGGAAGACCAGAAGAAGAAGCTTTAGAAGTGATGAGGATGTTTGCATCAGCCTTGGAAGGCTGTGTTTTGAGATATCTGAACCTTTCAGACAATGCATTGGGTGAAAAGGGTGTCAGGGCATTTGAAGCACTCCTGAAATCCCAGGACAGTTTGGAGGAGCTTTACTTGATGAATGATGGAATATCTGAGGAAGCCGCAAAGGCTGTGTCTGAGCTTGTACCATCTACTGATAAGCTTAAGGTCCTCCATTTTCATAACAATATGACGGGGGATGAGGGAGCTATGGCAATTTCTGATGTTTTGAAGCGTTCTCCTGCATTGGAAGATTTCAGATGTTCCTCAACTAGGGTGGACTCTGAAGGAGGGATTGCATTGGCAGAAGCACTGGAGAGTTGTACGCACCTGAGAAAGCTTGATCTACGAGACAACATGTTTGGTGTAGAAGCTGGGAAAGCTCTGAGCAGAACTCTTGAGAAGCTCGTTGGTATCACTGAATTGTACCTGAGCTATTTGAATTTAGAAGATGAGGGGACTATAGCAATTTGTGATGCTATACACGGATCAACTTCTTCCCTTGAAGTATTGGAACTTGCTGGAAATGATATCACAGTGAAGGCTGCTCCTGCATTGTCTGCATGTTTATCTGCAAATCAATCTCTTACAAAACTGAACCTGTCAGAGAATGAGTTGATGGATGAGGGTACAGTTGTGATTGGTGAGGCATTGGAATTGGGTCACTCGCGGTTGAAGGAACTTGATGTGAGTAACAATAACATACGGAGGGTTGGTGCAAGGTGCTTGGCACGGGCTGTCGTCTGTAGCAAGCCAGACTTCTCTTTGCTGAACATTAATGGTAATGCCATATCCGAAGAAGGAATTGATGAAGTTAAGGATATATTGAAATCTGGTCCTAACTCTGTCGGTGTGCTCGGCCCATTAGATGAGAATGATGCTGATGGAGAAGTTGAGGAAGAGGAAGGGGAGGAGGGGACTGAAGGGAGCGCATATGCTGATGTTGTCGAGGGTGAACTAGAATCAAAACTCGAACATCTAAATGTTGAACAGTAGGGTGACAACCCTGTTGATTGAGGCATTTTTCCTAACCTCTATAATTCTGACCTGTTCTAGTTTTGGTTTTGCTGTTTATCACATTTTTTACTGTCGACTTCAGGATATCTTTAGGGTGTGATGTATCAGACTGGCTTGCTGATGCTGTTTCTTATTCCAGAGCAACACCAGTCGTTGCTATTATTCCTATAAACGTATTGTGTGCAACTTCTGTTGGCATGATCTTCCTGCTCTATTTCATTTCTAAGTTTTGTGTATTCAAATTATCAGATACTACTCGTTTGGAAGCGGACATTGTTATTTTAAATTCTAGCTCTTCCTAACATTAGAATGGAGGTTTGAGGGTGGCATGACTGCTGTGGTTCTGAAATAAAACTGGCGCGGCTTATTGCTTGAAATAGTTTCAGCATACCGGGTTTAAGGCAGGCATTTAATACCATCCTGGGATCAATCACTGAACCTTCTGAGTTATTCTGCTCGGTGAAGACATAATGTAATGTTTCTTGTGTTTTTTTTTTCGTTCTGCTTGAAGGATATTTAATTGTTGTTATTTTTCTAATAGGATGTCTTTATTTGTGTCAATGTGGGAATAAAATTGTGTTGCTGTTAAGAGGTCTAAAACTTGAGGCACAATGATACCTAGCTTGATCCCGCTAATGTTACGCTGTCATATCCCTCTTGGTGTCGATCAAGACTGAGGCCTTTTAATGTGGCGTGGAAATTCATGTAAAGTTTATTTACATTTCTTTTTAAAGTTTAAAGGGCTTGGCCTTTAGACAAACTTACTTCTATATTAATATTTTAAAAAATCGGACTGCAGGGACCTTCAGATCTAATTCTTTGCCGTCGATTCACAAGGCATTGGTAAAGAATTTAATGAACTGTTAAAAGCAAGAAAAAGAATGGACTTAAAAAAGAGAGGAGTGACAACGCTAGTTTTCTCTGGTCTATTCATTTGATTCAGGATGGGCCCTAAAAACGCTGTTGCTCTGAGGCACTTTGGCCGCACCAACGCCATAACGCCGCGGTCTTTCACGATGCTGATACTGTTAGTGGGCATCTAGAGCTTTGCCATCACTGTAGTCACATCACCTACAAAAGTATTTAAATATAACTTGGCAAGTTAGCATAATAAATACATTAGATAAATCTCCCCTCTCCTATGTGATAAAAGATGATATTTAATTCCAAAATCTCTTTCATCAGAGGGAAATGTTTGTGAGGCAAGGCCATAGACTCATTAATCATATGACTTGCCTACCTCTTACAACGAAAGGTTTATGTCTAAGTATATATATTTGATGCAAACCAATTTTTATGGAGTTTGTCTTGCTACACGTCCAAGGTAATTGCACACCTTAGGTGTGTACCAAATTTTCTTTTTTTTTTTGTCAAAAATATGACGAGATAAGGGTACATCTCACCCATCCATCCGTACGGCCCATCCCCCATCGAACTGTCCAAAATAAGAATTAAAAAATAAATTCATATGGATCATTTTTTTAAAACATTTTTTGGACCGTCCGATGGAGGGATGGGCCGTAGGTGAGATGGGGCCCATCTCACCATATTTTCAGGGAAAAAAAAACCTTGGTGCACACCCAAGGTGTACAATTACCTTGGGCGTGCACCAAGACTAACTGGTTCTTTATATGAGACGAACCCTCCTCCAATGGGTCTACACAGGAGACTCACATATACAAAGAGAAGCTACACTGTTAACTACACTCGGTACAAACATCATGCTAAGCAGACGGTATACTCATGCACTTGCACCTCACAACCACTTAATTAGACGTACATGCACGCACCACACCTCACGGATCAGGGTGGCATACTTTCTCGATGGTGAGAAAGAAGGCAGTTGGCAGACCTCCTTTTATCCCTCCATTCGTGTTACCTAAGCCGTGGTTATTAGAGGTTACCATAGGAGAAATATTACCATTATCATATATATTTTTATGGCATTTCTTTGACATTCTTATCAAGAACTGTCCTGTTATTTGATCTGGTTTTGTTGTTATATCTCTATTATATCTCTTGCATTTTGGTGTCTATTTTGGGTGTCTTGCATGTGGTTGGTTATAGGAATTCTAGCATTTTGTACATGACATGCCACACTCTCTCCACATCTCCCGTCTGAAATTCAAATAAAATGATGTCTATCAGAGTTAAAGTTTAGACCCCTTAGAAAGTCGAGTTAATCTTCCTCATCTGATCTAAAGATTAGAAAACAGAAATAAGAAAATATAACTCACTTTAAAAGGAATTGACATACTAATACTCAGTTAATTATCAGATCTATTTCTCGAGAATCTTCACCTTTTGCATCCCACCACAATCAACCCCACACGTTGGGTCGATGACGTGGGCCAAAATCGAGAACCAGGCTTAAGACAAAATCAGTGGCGGAGACAGGAGGGGGAATTGCCCCCCTTGACTTGGGTAAATTTGTTGATTTGTTTCATTTCCCCTCACCTCTGTTGGGTTTTTTGGGCCCATTAGATGACTGTCGACGGTGGATATTTAGATTTTACGATTAAGTTAAAATATCTACTGATGTTGGATATTTATCACCCACATTCATTGGTTGGTTGTTTAACCGTAAATCGACGATAGAGATTTTCTTTTGTAAGATAGAAACCTAAAAGAGGTAAAAGAGGACAAAAGTAGCACAATAGAATCGTAAAAGGGTATTACGACTGTCGGCTGAGAAACTTTGTCTGTAACTATGTAAGGTTGATTTTTGATGGTTGAGAAGAAATAAAAAAAGATTATCGCGCTGAGCACGTGGTTGATTTGCAAGCTTGTAATAAGTCTCTCCGATCCGCACGTCCGGCCCCTCACACCCACTCCACTTTGAGGAGCTTCTCTATCAATACGGTGAGTTTTCCCCCTTGCTCAGTTCTCTTGTTATCTATTTGATGACTTTTGCTAAATCGTAAGGCTTTACCGTAGGACTTTATTTGAGGAAGACATTTCATTCAAGACTTTGGTTTTATCTTTCTTTTTTATTTTCGAAATACTATATTTTCAATCGTCAGAATTTTACATATCTCAGTAGCTTAACTTGATTCTTCCTCTCAGTTGTTCTTATTTGTGACTTACTATCTCGATTATATAATATAAAGTCAGCTCCCACTCGTCAGAAATACTGCACTTGATTTTGAAGGTGAATCAATTTTTGTGATGATCAATGGCTGAACGATAAATTTGTGACATATATTAAGGAGACATTCGAGAGTATTGATAATGAGACAATAATACAACACTTTTAGAATAAATACGAAGATCCGTCGTGAATAACTCATTTATAAAATATCTTCTACTTGAATATAAATAAAACTTTTTTATTATATTAATTTTATTTCTCCCCCTCTCCCTTTTAAATATTTCTAACTCCGCCACTGGACAAAATATTATGGCAGCGGCTCTTCCAAACAATATCTGCTCAAGCCATGAGTTTCTAGGTAACGAGGAAGAACCGACGTCGCTCTGGCGGCGGCGGCTGCCGAGGTGACGTCATCTATGCCACGTGTCAGGCTCTGATTGCTATGCATGGGAACCTTCCAGATGGGAGACGTGACAAGAAGCGAACAATGCGAGAAGACGACCCGGGCACGGTCTCGAGGAAGTGGCGAGGAAGCTGGGACTCCCACGCCTACCCTAACCCAATTCAGCTCGAGGCGGGGTAGAGGGGCGCTTGCTCTCTGCTCTTCTTCTCCTGTAGGACACAAGAAGTTTTTCTCCTTCGTGTTCATGGCCAGAGCTCCCTGCACAGGATGCCCGGCGTCACTGACGTATGTCACCTCTCTCTCTCTCTCTCTCTCCCCCCGGTCACTGCATGTGTTGGATGACATCTATATATACTATAGTAGTCGTCCTTGGTCTTCATAGATGCTGCCCATGCAACTAATTGCCGGAGCATGCATGTTGTGGCTGTTTGCGTCCTCCCAATAGCACATGGTTCTTGTGCATAGATGCGCACGGCTTCTCATTCTTCATATGTCTCTCTGCATTGGCTACTTCTACCAAAAAGTTCTGCAACAGCAACAAATGTTGAAACTTGCATATACCAAACTGTAGTGCAACGTCCATAAACAATGGCAGCGGATTGCACTCGATCCTAGTAACCGGGAGCAGTGTGAATCCCTAATTTTTCAGCTAACAAAGTCAGAAGTTACGCACATACTTACAACTCATTCTACACAGAGCATCATATAAATCAGTAGGGTTGAAGATCATCTAGCTAAACCTCCTCAGGGATTTGAATAACCATGCATTAGACATCAAATTGACAGTCAGTGGCCATAGAATTAAATTTCCAAAACAGAGTAAACCAACTCCCTTCTAACGTCTAAGCATTTACACCAACGAGACAAAATGTGAGCTTGGGTATCTCTAGATTTGGATACAATTACAAAGTCTTTTGTGTGAACATAGAGACGGTGCCGGTGATTGGGTCCCCGTTTCACCACACCACATGGTGCAAAAGCAAAAGCAGCGAGTAAGGGTGAGAGGTTTGGTCATGCATCCTGCAACCAGAGAACCAGAGTGAACAGTCATCTGACACTCAAACCTTACCCCCAAACCCAGTGCAAGTGAAACCTTACATCCTTGGCTAAACACATATACCAACATAGTTGAAACAGCATCTTCCTGGCCAAAGAGAAAGATCCAAGCATGTCGGATGAAGAGATCTTTCTATAAAGGGATTACCCACATCAACAGTCGATTTAGTACGACATCATTGCCCTTCCACAAACCAGGCTTCAACCGTGAAGAGTACTTGGGGGCATCTGAAGAGGTTCGATGGAGTCAACAATGTCTCTCATAAGAGGCCTTGCCTTGGGGTTACGGTTGAGGCAATGATAGGCTAGCATTGCGGCCTTGTGGACGTCTTTAACTGGATAGTCTCCTTCTAGCCTTGGGTCTATGATATTAAGGAGCTTTTTCTTTTCCCTAAGCATCGGGAGGGCCCAATCAGCAAGGTTCTGCTCCCGGGAAGGCTGTGTTTTGTCTAGTGACCTCCTGCCAGTGAGCAGCTCGAGAAGAACAACGCCAAAGCTGTAAACATCACTTTTTGCAGTCAGATGCCCTGAGCCACACAAGGAATTCATTAAGAATATGCTCACATTTTCTGGAGAAAGTGTTTGATTCAAAGTATGATCTTTCACTTCGACATAATAAATGACAACTAAAAATAAGCATGACTAATTGTGCACCTGATTACATTCCATGTGTCAGCTACATAACTGAAAACTGATTATAGTACACAGACAGATAAAGAGAAAAATTTTATATTGATTTAGTGATCTGTAAATAGAAATTTTAACAGAAGGAGATTCACCTTCCAGAACATACCATAGTGCAAGTAAAGAGACCCGTTACCTTCCAACTGTTGATAAAAAGATTTAACAGAAAATTTCCCTGAATTGCCTGTCCACATGAAAGAGTCTTGAGTAGTGCTATCAATACGAGCAGTTTGCAATTTACCCAGCATGTCAAGGTGTTCCACTTCCTCCAACCCCTTTAAATGACATCTAGGCACAATATTTCAAGTAACTGTACCATTAGTTAACTGATTAACAATTCCTAACCGTGCACCACTTGTTAATAGAGTTTAAAACTCTGTTGAAAGTTGTACGTTAAAGGTTGGTTCCCAAACCATCTATCTTGCCAGAAAAAGTAGTAACTCCATTGCCAACTTTCATATGAAAGCTTGGCTCCGAGTACCAGCCCGAGCAATACCTTTCCATAATGGGGATACCAATGCAGCATTTGCCACGGGCAAACAAAGTATCTGAACACCAAATTCCACTTCATCAAAGGAATACCAGATAAATTGTCTTTCTGACCACCCCATAGAAACCTCTGCCTTATTCTATTTCCTGAATGATTTATTTCAGTACCTTTTAGGACACAACGGACCCAGCTTCAGTCATCCTCATACAGTGACAGTATCAATATACAGATTAATGTGCAACAAGCTTGAGAGATGGTGTACGATAATGAACATCGGAAATCAAAAGCATGTTAGTCATACAAGATTTAGCAACAAGGTATTGGAATCTTGAAAATTGAGATTTCTCTAGTAATCTATGATTAAAAGAAAGACAAAACTGTCCACCAGATACGAGGAATGCTAGCATACCACTCAGAAGCTATTTGATAACTTGATCGGGTGGCTTTTAATGTGTAGTTGCAAGAAAAGAAGCCATGCACTAAGTAACTTTAACATGAGAGATCTGATCTAATGATCAGGCAGCCTTCAGTGAGTGCACCAAAGAGCATGACAAAAAGTGTGGTACATTAGATTTACAAATTAAACATTCGAAAGGTACAACCAGATATACACCACAACAAATAAGACAAGGATATCCACTTGGACTTAGCAAATCCAACAAGGGGAAGACTTTTCAATCCATTAAGAGGATTCTCAACCTCTATATTAACTCTACCTGTCATGATATACTCGGGCGCTGCATATCCATATGTCCCCACAATGCGAGTTGAAACATGGGACTTGTCACCGACTGGTCCATCTTTTGCAAGCCCAAAGTCTGAGAGCTTTGCATTGTAATCCTGAATATCATTTCAAATAGGCCATATTAGCAATGACCAAAATCTTCAAAACTCAAATGGTACATAAAGACATGTTCTTTCTATATCAACACTTACATCCCAGTATATTGAAAACTAAGACGGCTGCCCATCTGTGATGGTGCATGCCAAATTTACTTATTGTCTCTATGGACAACATGTAGATGTGTGCAGACAGAAGCAGGACTTCAGTCGGACACATCATACGATTCATGGTTCTGACCATAAATGCTCCTTGATTCTCATAGTTGAGGCCTTTTACCATAGGCATATGAATAGAGTTCAACAGTAAACAGATTTTTGGGGGTTTTTTCCCATATAAATCATTGTTAGAATGAAAAATGCAGATTTATTGCTTCTGCATTTGAATTGTCATATATTTCATCTAAAATACTAATGATGCACAAAAAGATCATTTTCTATGCGAAGAAAGACCACTTGGATGCAAAAAAGGACCATCTTATGGTATTTTTACACGTCATTGGCATTGTTAATCATATAAAAGAGAATTCGAATGAAGGAGAGCTAGACATGCAATTTTCATTCTAACAATGGTTTACTCATGTATGTACCTTTTTATCAGAAAGATCATTGTCATTCATGACCTTTCTTATGGATTATTGTCTAAATGGTTGTCCAAATGGAGAATGTTATTTTTACGTGATTATCAAAAACACCAAATTTTGGATGGTTGAATTTATACACATGTCTTGACACCAGCAGGTTCGCTAGGACACATTGTATTATATGGCATCTAACTAAAAGCTTAGACCATGATTAGTCTACAGTGAATTGATTACATCCTGCAGATGAGAATTGACATGACTGCAAGGGGATTTTGTCTCAAAGAATTTCACCAGGACATGCTTACCTGACAAGTAAAAGTTAAGCATGTGAACTTAGATAGAGTGCAAAAAGTAGTAAAAATAGAGCTATGCACTAACCTGGTCTAACAAAATGTTGGATGTCTTAAAATCACGGTAGATGACTGGCCTTTCCGCTTCATGGAGGAAAGCGAGCCCTTGGGCAGCTCCCAATGCAATTTTCATTCTGATTGACCATGGGAGGGGAAGCAACTCTGTAAAACACATGAATTGTCAAGACGATAAAATGGGCATGCTTATGCAGCAAAACACAAGCACAAAATTATCTTGCTAATTGATGGTCATTTACAATTTTTGGACAGGAATTTATGTGACTAGAACATGGTAAGACTTTGTAACCAAGCAGTGTATCAGTTGGGTAACTACATCTAAGTTCATGAAGATAAGTGATAAACTGAATGCACATGGGGGAAAATATACCACATGAACTTTGTTTGGACATGAATGCAATTGAGTCCATGGACTGTTTTCAAAAAATAAAAAAGGATAATCCTTACAGACGAATGTCTTACATGGCAGTATACCATACCATGTATGCACTATGCAGAACCAAAAACAGGACCAATTTGTACATCACATGGACAGATGAAAATGGTGAAGCAAAATAATAGACCTTCAGATCATTTTTTTACTTCCAGAAAATAGAACTGCAATTCCTCTTATGAAGCAAACCATGTATAAGACAAATAGGTGACCACCGTACATCATAAAGAAGACATTCAGCGATAAGGAAAATATATTTCTTCGAATTAATGCCAAACTATATGCCCAGAAATAGAAAGAACTAGCAGTAGCTGAATCAGTAGTGATCCAAATCCAAATTCTCCGCCATAGAAACAGTAGGTGCAAAATATGCTTTCGGGCTAAAAGTATGTCTTCCTGGCTTCAAATTCAGAGGGAGGGCACTACATACTCAAAGTCTTTTGACATTTTTAAAAATGTATGAAGAAAAAATCCATACTTTGAATACGAATGAAATGCTGTAATCTGATCTGGCAACTCACCACTAAGACCTTAGCCAAATACTACATGGAAATGCAAAACACCCGACTCCACAAAGGCTTCTTTTAAGCAACTGCAACTTCCCAAAAGATGTAATTCCTGTGCTGGCATTACATTGCTTAGAAAAAACACATATATTTGGTCCAACATCTTAGCGTTTTCACAGCCCGTACCCCACTCCCCAGCCAACCTGATCTAGAAAGCACTTTATGACAGCAATGCTATGTTAACCATTTGTCCTTCATTACTTGTCCGCCTCCCACATGGGCAAAATCCCAATATTGTAGAAGCTCAGAGCTTCAAAAGAAAAAAGAGAGAAAAATAAAAAGGATTTTGCTTTTGCAAGGTAGACCCTTTTGAACTGTGGCAGTCCATTTTATTTTCATAAATCACTTTATCCAGGTAAATATGTACTTTCACATTTACTAGGAGAGATTTCCATCAGCTGAGTCCTTCAATTACTGAAACACCTAATGCCTCCATGTGATTTAGCATGGCAGACTTTTAGGTACACACTTTTGCACACTTTTTAGAGCACTGACCACTAGTATTGTCAGAGACAACATTAGAATACTCGGTGTGCAGTTCTATCAGCTGCAAAGTCCGGAGAACCAACTGTCAGAGACTATCTTAGCCTCTAGCCCGTTCACTTCAGATAGACAACATTTTTGCAAGTTCACGACTGTAGAGTGTGAAACAGAAGTGAGGTGGACAGAGACTGTGTGGATGAAACTCAATAAAACTTGTAAATGACCAGCATAAGGTTCTTGCAGAGTTCCTTCCATCACTAATTATCAGGAACATTCACTTATGTCAAAATAAAAAAATTAGGACAATGGTCCACGGTAACCATCAAGGTGATTTTTGACTCTGGTAATATCAATGGTCCATGGTAACCATCAGGGTGATTTTTGACCCTGGTAATATCACATGCTACAGCAACCAAATTGATTAATTTTAAAACCTTCTGGAGCCCCTTTTTGAGAACCCTATAGCTGAATGAACACCATAATGAGAAGTACAAGCAAATAAACCACACATAAAAGAAAAGCCTCACACAGTTGTTGAGCAGAATTTCCAAAAACAAATTACATGAAATTATAATTCTATTTTTTCAGGCAAAACGGATTGTTATACAATTACTTTCTAGCGAGAAAATCAGTAGTACCAAGTGAGAAAACAGAATGAACAATTACTTGAAAAAAGGTTGCTTTCCACACTACCCCGAGCCATGTACTCATAAATCAGTACCCGTTGGTCATCTTCACAGCAATACCCAATCAGTTTCACCAAATTTGGATGTGAAAGCTGCCCCAGGTAGATAACCTCTGCCTGCAACCATCATAGAAATCTCATGAAAAGAGAAAGAGAAAGGGAGGGTGCAATGTTCTCTTAACAATATGGGAACGAATAAGAAAGGATGAATCTAAAATGAAAATTTTAAATCTTGATAGAGGCATACAAGCCATTCCCTGTGACCCTGGAAGCTCCTATTGCCATCATGAACCTTAACAGCAACTTGAAGTGGTTGGATCCCCCCTCTTAAATCTTCAGAAATGAATCCTTTGTAGACACGTCCAAACCCTCCCTCACCCAATAGATGATCTCGCCTGAAATTGCTTGTAATCTTCTTCAACTCTTCAAAGGTGAAGGTTACTAACAGATTAGTTCCCTCATCACGACGCATACCCTCCACTTCTCTTGGATTTGATGGCAGCTTACTACCATGCCCACCCTCATCCTTCACTGCTTCTATCTGAAGCTTTGGAGACTCTAAATGGAACAAGAAAAATGTAGGCAGAACTAAAATAATCAGAAAGTGATACTCAGAAGGAATGGCAGACGTACAGATATAACAATAATATTTCCTGGTTTAACTAGTTCTGGTCATCGGAGAAACTAGCAAAAAAACTTCGCAAATTCACAAGAATCTCATAAAACAGTCAGAAACCTGTAAGGATGAAATGAAAGGTAAATTACGGATTTTAGCAGCCTAGACGGCATGAAATTGCATGTTGGATATAAAAAGTATTAGTAAGGAAATCCAGCAGCGGTATCAACTACAAAATAACATAAGAAAACCTCGACCCAATCTATGATAAAAAAAGAAAAATATAAAAAATATGGATATTGGATTTGAGATGGAGTCAGGGTCTCAGGGAATCCAACTGCAGCACACCTGACTTTACATTGGAGGATACTTTGAAAATGGATAGGTTCCACTTATACCAGCAGTTACCCATCAATGCATTATACCAGAATCCCTTCTTTCCTCACCAACAAAGCATCTGCCTTCCCGCAACTTAATAGGGGGATGAAAGGAAGGATAAGAGAGTAACCAATGGACACAGAGCTGCTTGTCTGATGAGGTGACTAGTCTTTCCTGTTTCCTTCTGTGAATGAGCTAGAAGGCGAAGGGGGCGGGCGGGGGGGGGGGGGGGGGGGAGATTCTGGTGTAGTGCGAGATGGAGAAAGCTTAGAGCTCCAACAGAACTGAGATATACCGTACAAGCCACAATCTCTACAGTGGAGCCATGGAGAGTGAAACAAGTGTCAAAACTCAAAAGGATCAACACTCGAAAACCCAAACTTGTTGCAAGGAATCTTTTTTACTCAAGCCCGAGTTTCTCCTGTCCATTTCGAGTGAAGGGTCGTGCACAGCCTGTGTGACTGATGGTCAAAAGTACGCAAAACCATACCCCATTACGAGCCATCAAGAGGGCAAAGAGAAAGGGGGAAAGCCACATGGAAAAGAACAGGCATGGGCTCTCACCAGCTGATGCCTCTGTGCACTTGAGGCTCTGGAATTCCCAGGTAGTGCTTTTGCCTCGTCACCCTTTTGCCTTTTCAGCAGGATGAGCTGGGTGGGGTTTGCTTATCTTTTCCGGGCTTCCATGATGATGGGTAAGGGCACTGAGACCAGAATCGTCACGGTTGATGGGTGGTGGTGGTGGTGGTGGTGGTGGCCCAATGCCTGCTGCTGCTGCTGCTGCTGAAAGATTTTCCTTTTCCCACGCCGGTGCTCTTGTGACGGGACGCCCCGGGTGGGCGGCGGCGGTGGTGGGCAGTGCCGTCTCCTCCCATCTCATCTCCCGCTCTCATCCAGATGAGGAGAGCCAGGAGAAGAGGACCTCTGTTGTCCCTTCACCTCAAACTGCAAACCACCACAAAGCTACAAGACGAGTTTTTTTTTTTTTTTTTAGAAACCGGACCAGAAGAGTTATACGTGGACTTCCAGAGGACTCCGAGGAGTTTGGGCACATGGCACGCTCTGTCCGCATATACAAGTTTAGAAGTGCTCGTGAAAACTTCAATTTTTTGGGGGCTCTATCAAATCAGGGTTCGCCTCGTGCCACCAGATCGGGGTGTCTCTGTTCCCCCACTGCACGGTACGGCATAGACCGTGCCGCTTGTGACTCGACTGATTCATTTTTCGTTTTTTTTTATTTTTTTTGGACGAAGAGTGACCTTGAGGCATGAACGATGACCCCCTCCGATCCCTCCCCCACCGCCGCACCCCCCCCCCACCCGACCTCACCGCCTTGGCCTCGGAGCAGCAAGTGAAGGTGGTTGTGGAGCATAGTCCGCTGGTCTCCGCCGCCTCGACCATGACTCAGTGTCAGGCTGGTGACCCGCCGACTCAACATTTGTCGGATAACACGCGAGTCAACCAACTTCTGAATCAAAGGTTATGCGGACAAAAAAGAAAAACAGATCTTTTACATATATACCCTCGTTTATGTGAATTTGAGTAAACATTTATCTTACATTTATATTTACGTGTACAATCTCCTTACATGAATTAAATATCACGTAAACTAAACTCTTATCGTCATTTTTTGTTGACAGACCGTTAAAATCTCTTAAAAAGTCAGAAATAAAGATTAAACCAAACAAATCCTTTTGGATGCGCTCTCTTCTCCAAAACAATGAACCAAAATCATCCATAATATAGCGGAAAATTTCACATGTAAATTGTATTTTTCTTTCGTCATGCCAGAGTATCCAACCAATGAGTTGGCATATCAAGTTCAAAATATGTGTTGGGTTTCTTTTTTTTTTTTCGTTGTCTTGCCTCTTATGAAATTCGTTCAAGTGGGAGAAACTCCACAGTTGAGTAGTTGACAATAAACTAACGTGCCGTTGCTTTAACGTAGGACACTAACCAATAAACTTGTAGCACAGGCCCTATTATCAGCTGGGTCCACCATAAATAAAGGAACTTTACAATACGAGGACTTTTTAGTACATTTCTTGGCACACTCAACTGAGAACCATCTAATGAAATGATTGTACAACTTAGGATGAACGCGGTTTAATTTGATTTGATTCGAAGATACTTTTTTTCAAATCAAATCAAATCAAATTAAAGATTCAATATAAATTAAATTAAATCGAACTACTTTAAAATTAAATTAAATCAAATTAAATTAATTCGATTTGAACTATATTCTTATCTCCTTTTAGAAATTAGATTAGATTTAAAAATGAGTAAAAAACGATAGGGTAAAAAAACTTATATTAAATAAAATAAATATTAAAGAAATAACATCAAAGTTACAACTTACAAGAGCAAATTCCATAATATTTTTATATAAAAAAATTAATAACTTCAGTTACGTTAAAATCGAAGGTGATTTGAAACTTACTACGTAGAGTTAAAAATCTCGTCAAGATGAGAGATTAGAGTTTTGAAATTATAGTTTATAGTTATATATGTAATTAAATTAACTTGATAAAAATATCTTTAAATTCAGATTATTTAATCCGGTTCGATTTTCTAAACTTTAAAGTCGAATCAAACTAAAAATTTTAATATGGTTCGATTTGAACCCAAATTAAAATTTTTAAAATTTCAACACAAACTAAACTGAACCAAATCTATTGGTTCGGCTCGATGTTCCGATTGAACTCGAATAATGCTCACCCTTGGTACAACTCCGGCCAAATGCATTATCAGCATGTAACAGCCATCGGATCAAGGAATTGGATGGCTCCCAATAACTGTGGCAAACATAGTAGCACGAAATTTCTCATTAAGTTCCACACGCTGCCTTGCATCACAGTTTTGACTTAAACACAGGGTGTAAGAGAGACTTACGAGTGAGAGAAGAATGTATCGCTGTCAGCTGAATTGACATTTTATTTGCAAGGGTTTCTTGTACAATACATTGAGATCCGCTGGGGACAGACCAAGTGAATAATTTCTGGAGGCAATTTTTTGTCAGGGGACAAAAAACATATGACATGTGAATCAGGTATGCACAGACCTAAGTATGTACTTTTCTAACTTCGATGATCGGTATCAATACTATGGGGCAGGCTTGGATAGGTACTGCAGCCATTCCTCAGGAACACCTTTTCTTGACTTCAGCATCATCAGAGCTGCAGTTGTCAAGGGTATGGCAAGAATGTCATAGTCCTTGGGGGTCTGTGACATGAATGGAGAAATGGCTGGTCCGGTCAGTG
Organism: Amorphophallus konjac; assembly: GCA_022559845.1. Lineage (NCBI taxonomy): Eukaryota > Viridiplantae > Streptophyta > Magnoliopsida > Alismatales > Araceae > Amorphophallus > Amorphophallus konjac. The sequence continues at coordinate 20,694 of JAHNEJ010001310.1, forward strand.
AACATACAAACAGCAGCTCAGTTTCTCATTCAAGTTACAGAGAAATAAATTTTTAGAACCTTTGGGATCTTGAGCAGCTTCATATTTGCTTGCTCCAACGTCTTCTGTCCTTTCCTTGAGTTGCATTTTGCACAAGCTGTGACCTGCAGGAGATAGAGACGGATGATGAACCATGCAAAGCACAGAAGATCTTTCTCAGATCATAGCACAAAAATTGCATTTTTTTAGTCTTAGAAGACTGGAAATGGGTGCAACTAGAAGGCTTATGAACTGAAGACAGAGCATTCACTGGTTACCGGGAAAACGGCTCAAATTTTGTCAGCATCATCTCTATGAAACATTTTTACTGAACGAAACGGCCAACCCAAACTCAAGTCAATGGAGTGGACCCAAAGCCCAAGTTAGTGGGCGGAGAAGCCCAGAATTATCACAGACGTGAATTGGCTGGTGAATTCCTAGTAAGGGACTAAATAGCTTATTGTAGAACTGAACGGCCAACCCAAAACTCAGGTCAAGTGTGTGGAGAAGCCCAGGACAACTAGCATAGTAGGGAATGGCTAGTGATATCCAATGTGGAACTAAATGGCCCAGAAGAGCTAAAAATATCACCTTATATCTTGTTGACCTTTAGTACAATTCTCTACTTTCTTCACATTTCATGAGGTCATTCAATTTTTTCCTCTTTTGGTGTCTTTCATGCCTGTTTTGTTCACCAATCTCATCATGTGGCATTTAAGTGAGCCCATTTTTGAACAATAGTCCACTATTATTCTTAGAAAATGCTATTCTTACTCCCTTAAAATACACTCCTGAGATACTCCTCACAACATCGTCACCCGACGCTGACTATTCCAAGATGACCAAGAAATGGAACTGAACGGTCATAAATATAGGTGCATAGCTGAGATGTGAAGGTATCTTAAGGGAGTACAAGCATTTTCCATTCTCCTCGGTTTGCCCTTTTATTTTTAAGGGCCTTTTGTCTGTGGTGCCAAGATCAATGCATCTTTGCAAACAGTGCAAATGCAAATGTGTAACTTATACACAATAAACCCTATCCATCCAGCAGAACTGTGCAACTCTCCAAGTACTAACCACTTTGGCTCAAATAACATCCAAAGACCCCCAGATGCGACCTCTTTAAGATCCATTTAAAAACCAAACATTACCCTTTGTCATCAGTACTCAACACACTTGCCAAAGAACCAGACAGAAATCTAGATAACGTCACCTTCTATGACCAGTTTGTCACAGAAGAATTCTTAACTTTCGACACAAACATTTGTTCGTTCTGACCCAACTTAGAGACTTGACCTGTTTGGAGGATCCTTTTTCTCCTATGCCACCTTTGAAGTGTGAGATTGAACCATATTAAAAAAAAAGTGAAGTAATTATCAGACAATGTCATGTTGTTGTAATATATTACATTGATTCCCATTTGTGATTGTTAAAAGCCCGAACTTGAACCCAAAACCTAGGCATTAAGTTGAGAAAATCCTCTACATATATAGGGGGAAGGCGCCCATGGATATCCAATATGGGACTAAACCTCAACACCTTTGCCGCTAAATCTGAATGGTATGAGTGGAACAACTAAACAGGTTGGGTGGAGTATGCCCGAATGGAGGATTCAATGCTAAGCCTGACTTTGATACCATATTAAAGGCTCAATCTCTAATCCAAAACCTAAGCACTGAGTTGAGGGAATCCTCGACATGTATATAGAGAGAAGATGCCCACAGATATCCAGTAATGGACTAAACCTCAACAATGACAATTACAAAAACAATCATGCTACATGTACAATTGCAGAAAGCCACTCTTAGATACATATTGTTAAGAGAAGGATCCTCCAAATCCTACTAGGATAGTTCCTCTCGTATAGACTTTCCCTCTTTCTCCCTCTTTCTCCCTCTCTCTTGCTATAATTTGTATCCTACTAGGAGTAGGACATTGGCCATCGGCCTTGCCCTCCTTTGGGGGTCTTGTACTTGTATATATATTGCATATATGTCATGGGAGAGGCCAAGCTCTCTTCAATTCTTCCACATCGTAACACATATTAATTAATATAGCCGCTTAACATCAGTGCAAAAATGTCCCTTCCGTTACATGTCGTGATGAATGTAACTAACTCAAAAATCTAAAGAGTCGTATAATGTACACAATGTCCTGATTAATCAATGCAAAAAATGCCTCCCATGTAGTAATGCAAGAGCAAAAATGCCTATACGTTATTCACTATCATATGCTCTTAGACAGCAAGTCTGCACTTATGTTTATGTAGTAGGGTGTTGAGCCTATTACTTTTCTTGAAATAATCGAGATAGATAAAAATTAAATTAGTCCGATGACGATCGATAAATGGCACAAAGCCTAGGTCATCATGATTACGGACCAATGACATGTCCTGGGGACTCCCGACGGATACCCGGCATGAAAGGGAAAAAGCCCTCGTAGCCAAGAAACAACTAAAAGGAATTTTCGTCACACCTGTGGAGCATCTGACACTTGTCGGCAAGTCGTCCCTGCAAGGCGGAGTTTCCCTTCCACGACAAACGGCACGGAAGGAGCAAGAAAACACAAGGAAATTCAAGGCACAAAGCCCAAGGAGGGTCGCTTTCCTCCTCTCCACATGGAAAAACACAAAAAATAAAAAAAGGGGGCTTTTAAAGGCCGTGCCCCCTCTCTCAACTCCCAGGCTCAAATGGGACTGGGTAGAGGGACCTACCCGGACCAGATAGGTCCCCTACAGGACCTATCCGGTCCTGAGTAGGTCCCCATTGTCTATAAAAAGCCCCCGTGGGCTCCATTACACTAGACATTATGACACGGAGTCCGAGACTTGGAGTGCATGGAGAATTCCTTTGTTTTTGTGTGCCTTTGAGCAAGGGGATGTTACAAAAATGCCCTTGTGATGGCACACATGTAATTTTGTGTCCATTTATGTAATTTCTCTGCAATTTCATGGGGAAAATTATGTAATTTTCTAAATCAATAAGAAATTACGAAAATACCCCTGAATTTACAAGAAAACCCCTATCATGTCTGTAAATTGCAAACAATCCTACAACTTTTGTAAATTGTAGATATGCCCTATATTTTTTGCAGGAGAAACCTATATAAGTCTACAATTCGTCGAAAAGGTCTTGTAAAGTCATGTAACCACTCAAATGTCATATATATTTTATAGAAATGTCCAGGGTTTACAAAAATACCCTGAATTTCCGTAAATTGTGTAAGTGTCCCTACTACATATGGATATTTTGTATGTACGCCCCCGCCTCAAGGAGAGAAGTTCACAATGCTCATCCAATGGCCCGACAAAGATCATCTTGGCGACCCGAAAATTCAATTGAGATGAAGCCTAGAGCCAACTCTCTGACGGCGAGACGATGGTCCGATGAAGATAAGTCTCAAATCGGTCTACCGACCCAAACCCTAGCCAGTATCAAATTGCAACTAAACCCTAACTAGTGTCAAATCCCAGTCGGTACAAAACTGCAAATAAGCCCTGAGTCAGTACAAAACTACAAACATGCCCCTGCTAGCATCAAATTACAATTTAACCCCTAGACAGTATCAAACTGTGAAACAATCCTTAACTAATGCCCAAATCCTTACTTAAATTACAGACCTACCCCAATCTACATAGGACTATCCTAACTCAAATCAAAATTACAATGTTACCCCCATTGTGGCATAAGTGCCCTCATCCCTTCAATGGTGTTTGATGTTATAATTGCAAATACGCCCTCAATATCACAACTAATATTGTGGAGGTTGATGATTTCTTTGGTAGTTAAACAAAGGTGCTCAGACTTTATGCTAATGAAAATTAACATTGATTCCGATCAGTGGGGAAAAGTCCAGTACACAAACCTTAAGCGTCTGATAAACTAACGTGCGGGGTTAACATTGCACATACCATCCAAATGACTAACAAATGTGCACAAATGTCCAATCAATGGACACCAAATAATCAAGCTTCCTCATATTCCATGCACATAAATTTAATTTGTTTAATTTATTTTTTGAGTTAATTCCCACGTGTTAAACATAGTTATATTAAACAATGTAGGAGGATATTTCCGTTATTATGAATATAATAGTGCTTTGATTTTTCCTGCATGTTACAATTCCTCTGTACTCGAGGAGTCCAAAGAGAATGAACCAAGGAATGCAACAGACAAAATGGATCCCACAAAAACAGAAGTTTAAGAACAAACAACACTGTGATCACTACATGTAGATAGAGTGAGTTTGCCAGCATTACAAGTAAAACATCATTCAAACAACGGGATGACATGCCCTAACTTGTTATCCAAAGATCAACCATTTTCCACTCATTCTGGAAGTTGTGTGCATCCACATCTTTTCCTACCTATGATAGCACCATAAAGTGATGCAATTTCTCAGCTGTGGCTTTCAAAATGCATCCCACTAAAAATATAAGAGAATTTTTTATGTTTTCGGCTTGTGTTGTATTGGAACGCAATCCACTCACCCATAGGCCTGCCTTATTTTTTCCCCCCTTCTCAAATTGTAAAACATACCATTGTCATATTACTAGTGGAAAATCTCAAAGGAATAGAACAAAGTAGCATTTGGTCATAAATAAACTACATGTAATATTCTGTTAATTTCAGTGCAACAATTAACTCCCTTGAGCTAATTTATGAAGGAAGAGAAGGAAACATGTTTTACTCAAGTGGGAATCATTTGCATAAATGGTTGAGAACATTGAAATAATTGTAAATAAATACACAACCAATCTTACTGTGTTCCATGCTTAAGCCTCACATAAAAATGAAGGAAATTTACTAGTGGCATTTATTTAGAGACATATGTAATAACCACAGTGAAGAGAGCTCAATTGTCCATTACATTTTACATGGATGCAAAAAAGCAAATATTGGCATACCACAGAGATAAAATGTAAATTATAAGGGGTTTTACACTTTGCAATGCTTCTCACTTGGCATTTCTACGTGGCGTGTTATTAAAGATTAAATTAAATGTTTTTCTTATAGTGAAGGTTGTGATTGAGTGTCGTATACAGTTCATATTTCAATGGTTAATTTTGAAGCAAATGATGCCGGATAAAATAGAGAGCTTTCATGACCAGATGAAAAATCAATAATTCGACCTTCATGCCAATGGAACCAGCGGGCAACCACCGAGTCAACAATTGCCCAGGACTCAGCACATTTGACAAATTTTCCCACATTCGTGACAACTTTTTGTAGGTGGCAAAGTTCTAGCCTTCTAGCCTATTTCTGCTGACAAATAACTGTGACACATGTAAAAATGAAAAACAATTGAATATGAAACAGCTAGGTATACAAAACATATGCATTTAGGAAAAAATTGAATACCGAGGAGAAGTACAATATACCCACCAGATTTTCCCACTTCCATTCCCCACCCTTTGAGATTGGAAGGACATGGTCAATAGTTAAATTCTCATGTGAAGAACAGTACCTGTTAAGAACAAATTAGCGTCAACATGGCTATCTAAGAAAACGCAACTGAACCATTTAGGATTCATACCTAGCAAAGGTGTACAACCTAGAAAGTGAATCAGTAAATTTCCAGCTCGAACGTCAGCAATGCTCAATTAACTAAGCAAATGTTCCCCAAAAATGTCAATAAAATCCTAATTGAAATGGAAAAGACTAAAGCTCTTCTTTCATCAAAAAAAAATGCGGAAGGGCACAGATTATGTTTCTGAAAAAATCACAAGTATGCTTCGAGAAAAGTGGACCAGATTAGCATCTGTGTTTACTCAGCGGTAACTTTTAATGCCTCTAAATATGACCTACTCATTAGGTGCTGCATCATTGTTAGAAATATTCTGCAGATAAATCACAAAAAAGCAAGCTCATGAAATGGGTACATTGAGGTTGACTGTGTTAATAATGTTCATGAATCCACTACAATAGGTAAAGTTGTTTCGAGCACCCTGGTCATCAAAACAGGAGTAGAGAACCCACTTCCACCCCCTTTAGTTTCATGTCAAAGCAACCTGGTGGGGTGGGGTGGAGGGGGGGGGGGGGGTTGGCAGGACAACTGGGCCAACTAACCTGTCTCAAATCAAAATAATTGTCACGCATATATTAGCAGGTAACAGATATGCGACATCAACATCCGTAACTAGCAAAAAGAGTATGCCTCCAAAAAGCACTTACTGGCAAGTGTAAGAATCGCGATGAAATATACTTTTACGACTGAGGTTGTACTTGACCCTTCGTCTCTTGACCACCTGTAACAAATGAGGTACCTGAAAATTGGAGAGACATCAGTAAGTTAATAGGTCAACCATAAAATGGGCCTTAAGAGTTAGATAACCCCCGGAAGAATGAATTGATAATTAAACTGTATTGACCAACATCAAGATAAGATTTGGAGTATCCTAATATCGTTGACTAGTCTTTCTCTGAGTTATATTTAAGCATCAAGAGTTCACACCATGGTAGCAATAAGTAGTCGGCAAAAAGAAATATTCCCCAACAAGAAAAGAGTTGCCAGAAAAAATTTTTAATGTAAGTTAATCTGCTCACCCTCAAGACTGCTGGGATGTAGAAGGATCCTCGAGGGGATGATACTGTTTGATCATAGTATTCTAGAACATCAGCCTACAAAAAGAAATCAGATAAGGCCTCATAAATCAAGATGTGTGGTCACTAAAGCAACATAGTAGATGCAAAATGGAGATATTTACTTTCCAAGTGTTATTTATTTGCAAGATAATAATTACTTAAGCAAAAAAAAACAATGAATTAAAGATATAGAATGTCAGCTTTCTGTGACCAAATTTGATGACTGAAATGATAGCACTGGAGTTATGCAAACTGACCTTCTCCATAAACTCCAAGCAAATGGCACGCCTCCAACAAACAACATTTACAGGCCTGAGAAGGAATAGACATGGTCAGGCATAAATGTAGTGTATCAAGTGGACCATTTACAAATGTAATTCCGTGAGAAAAAATCAGGCTGCAAGCAGAAATGTTCAACTTGACACATGCTCTAGTCCTTTACTTAAAGATGGAAAGTTTCCACATCATTAACATAAATGCAAAAACTTTGAGAAAGCAGTAGAAGTTAGCATGCATAAGGATAAGCAAAAATAATTTGAACCACAAAGTCTGACAGATGCCCTTTGAATGGAAAATACAGTTTTCAGATAATGCTTCTGCGTACACAGGTTGGATGTGCAGATATAAACATGAAAGCAGATGCTCATTTATTTTTTGCAGTGAGTTACTACTCATTACGAAAGATTGAGGATCACTGCATCTAAGGAATTTAAGGACATAAATAAAACCCCAGTAGGCCAAAATACAATATCAAAACATTCTCATACCCTATCTTTCCTTTTAATTAGGGTTCAAAACACCCACTAAGATACAGATATATTCATGAACTTCCGGTATAGAGTATATAATCTCTTGTAGGTTTACCACCCTTGTATTAAGGAATTTCTAGCTTCTACAAGTACACTAATCATTTTCTGCAGATCAGCACAGCTTACAAATAATCCGTGCTAAAGAGGTATCTTTATGACCTACACAAAGGCATTCTGGAATGACCATAAAGTAACGCTAGATATAAAAGAACAGAAATAAATGGACAAAGAGCATGCTTGGGGATAAAATATAGGTAAAAAAAAAAACTGCAGCTCTCCAGACAATAAATTGTTTACGAACTGCAGAGACTGCTGCTTGCAAGTACGACACGTTCATACGAAATTATATACCATATTTGCTGTCAAGCAGCCAGAAGCCAACAAACAAACCAACGATTAGATTAAGTGGGCTCAAAAGGCCACCTTTCAGATCTATATTGTTGAGAAAAGTCAAAGCTTTCACCTAAAATCATAAACCATAAAATTGAAAGCAGAACATTACAGCCATGAATCTAAGTTTTGTAAGCAGTGACACCTGAGCACATCACTATACATGCACAGAAGTGACACCTAAGCACATCACTATACATGCACACATATCAAAACTATTGACGCCCCAAACAATTCAATGATCATGGACATTGATCCATTATTTGATCGACATCTATTAGAATTAACGAGATCCACCTACTTACATACCCCGCCCGGACCATTAGAAAGAAAGGAAAAAAAAACATGAATGAAACCAGAAGATCACTGACCTGTAAGAAATGTCTAAGACTAGCCCTCTGAAGCAGGACAATTCATCCCTCTCAAACTCCTCAGAGTCATCGTCCTCCTCATCAACATCCTTGAAACCCTCCTCCTCCTCACTAAGCCTTCTGCCTTTCCTGCCCACAGAAGAGGCTCTGCAGGACCACCTAGCAAGCTTGTGCTTACTGCCGCCGTTCCCGAGGACGTCAAATGGGCTCTTAAATAACAACGCCCCGCCACTGCTACCACCGCCAAGTCTGCACAGAAACGAGTCTCTGAGATCACAGGCCCTCTCGCTGAAGGGCAGCTTGAACCCGCCCTGGGCTACGAATTTGGCCATGGGGGGAGTTGCTGATCTGCAACCGCTGCCACTGGTGCCCGCCCTTTCCAACAGTGAGAACTGAGGAGGCGGCTTGTGGCGCTTGCCTTCTCAGTTCGTGGAAGTCATGGGTGTTTGGGTTCCTTAAAAAAGGTCTTTCCTTTTCCTCTTCCCTTCACCTCCGCTTCCTTTCCCCAGTCCTTCCAAATTCCAAACCAACCATTAACACCAAAAGATCCTCGTTACCACAGCAAAAAGACGTCCTTTTGTCCGGTGAAACGCGAGTTGACACAGCGGGGAACTCCGAGTTTTTTAGCTTTAAACCGATCAAAATGTGCAATTTGGTGCTGTGGGCGTTGCCCAACTGCAAGGGTAAGAACAAAGTTGAGTACAGGAGTGGGTCTTCTGGCCAAACGGAGAAACCCTGAGCGCCACACGTTCTTCCTACCATCCCAAGGGAATATCTTCCCTGTACTCTCCAATTTCCTCGGTCGGACGGCCGGATCTGGGAGGCTCGTGGAACTGGCTCTCGAAAAAAAATTCCAACGAAGAAAACGGCAGCCTAAAATTTGGTGACTTTATTTTGATATTTTAAATATTATTATAAAGTTATTTCATCCTGAACATTATTGATCAAATGCTGAATGGTTGTGGTTTCTCATCTTATTTTACCAAATCACCGATCTTAAAGTGTAACTTAGGACTCATGTTTAGCAAAACTTTTTTAAAAGTCATTTTTCAACGTAGAATTTGAATAATTAAGAGTGGGTATGATTAATTTGGTAGTTACAGAGAGTAAAATATTCTCCAACAATCTCATTTCGATTGGGCACTGAAAAGATAACTATAGATCACAAATAATTTCTAAAACTTAATTTCTCTCGTCGAAGTAGTAGATAAATTTTGAATATATTTTTGTAAATATATTCTCTTTATATAATTTTTATAAAATTATTTCTCTTATTTCTTATTATTTTTAAGAAACTCACTACATAACAATACTTATAAAAATAGCCTTGCCGTCGTCACAAACTGTTTGCATTATGTTAAAATCTTTTATTCCATTCTCAACAACTTTTTAACTAATTAAAAAAAAAGACTAGAATATCGTAATATATTCTAAACTCTCTCTCCGATCCATCTCCTTCTCACTTTGTCACAATATTTAACTCAAAATAAAGCATTTTTATGAGGGTATTTTCATCTAAAATGTTTTAATTATATGGATAGAAACGACTGTGGGGGTACTTTTGGCACTATACTGATATCATAAGTTTATTCAAAATAATGTAAAAATAAGAGGAGTAAATTTATAGATAGGGTGCTTTTACAAAAAAAAAACTCAATTTTATATCTAATAATTCCTTCTAACAAAAAGTTACACTAAAGAATGGCTTTAAAACACTTGAGTTACACTTACTTTGGGCCATTTCTAGTCTATTTTGGTGGCAATTGGGGTTGGCGGGCCGGGGACGGAGGCACAACCCAAGTCATCTATAAAAAGAATAGAAAGACTCGTCGCACACTCCAGTATTTGATTCAAACCGAAAAATCAAACTGAAGTATTTGATTCGATTCTGTTTAGTTAGATTTGAATTCGAATTCGATTTGGTTCGATTTCATAAATCAAATTTATTATTTATATATTTTTATTCATCTTATATAATAAAAATATATATATAAATTAAAATTTTAATTATATACATATAAAAACATACAAAACATAACTGTGTTTATTTATTTTTATCTTTATTTTATATGCATATAAGTCATTAAATTGATATATATTATAATAAAATATGAAATATTAATTTGAAATCGAACCAAATCAATTTTTTTCGATTTAATTTGACGAATAAATTCGGTTTGAAAAAAATGGTCCAGACCGAATCAAATCGAACCATGCTCACCCCTACACCCCAGGGTGTGGTGTGATGCACCTGGGTGTGCACTGATTTTAAATTTTTATTTTTTTTGAAATTTTTTTAGAGTGATCTCCAAGTTATCCTAACTCAGAGTATAATTCATGTGACCAATTAATTATCCAGAAAAAATAAAAAAATCAAATTGATTAAATAGTGTTGAGCTCGTTTCTTTTAAAAATCGACCCGTTTTATTTTTAATTCTTTTAAATAATTGGATGACGACGTAAGCTGCACTCCAAATTAAGATATCTCGGGGACCACTCTAAAAAACTCTTTTTAAAAATAAACTTTTAAAATTATTACATACCCAAGATGCGCAACACACCGTGGGTGTGCAGTAAGAAAAAGAAATAGGTTGCACCAGCTTTCAACATGGATGTCTCATAGTCCACTAGTGGGCTCTTTGATATCGGGTTGGGGTTTGTTTTGTGAGAGATGGGGCATGGGCCCACATGATCTCTTTCATGGGTTAGGCTATCCTAACGGGATATCAAAGAGACCCCCAGATACGTCACAATATAGCCGGTACCGTGATGAAGTATCTCGGAGAATTCAAAAAAAAAAAAAAAGATGACATAAATGTGTTAATGTGGTTAATTTGTCAACTATTAGTTTTCTTTTTCTTTTTTGCACCGTGGCATACCTTGGGTGGACCTGGAAGGCCATGCGTGTCGATGTATTTTTAAAAGGTACGACAAATATTACTCTCCATCAAAATAGGCATGAGAGTTTGTGATGCGTGAGTGAGACAGCCCATTGTCTTCCTGACAATGAGTTTTGTTTAGTACGAATAGTTTTACTTCTAATACTTGGAACTTCCTGAACAGGTGGAGGGTTGGGGTTCTCCCACTTTGTTAGTCAGGAGATTTTGCTGATTCTCTCTTCTTCTTCTTTTTTGGTTGAGGAAGTGCCTTACATGTTACAGTATTTATGATTTGATCCAAATTAATGGGAGCTTATATAATTTGGGTTTTCTGGTAAACTCACGGGGCCGAATTTCTTGTTAAACTTCAGCTGAGAGCACCCATGAATATTGACATGCTAATTAATGACCAAAATATAATAAGCTAAATAAATCAGGAATTCCACTGATTAGTTAGACAGAACCAACATTTCAAACAGTTTCAGCTTGAGACAAAGGCTATAAATATATATACATATATACACACACTAAATGATGTTAGAGAATGTCGAATTAATTAATGGGAACCAAATTGATCTGCATATTCCTTCCCAATGAACACCACATCTCTAGCTAGTTGGCCCTGGCAGGCTCTGTACGTACGTCGTCAACCCAAAGCCAAATGGGAAGAGTGGGTCGTAGCGTGCATCTCCAACGTTCATGGGGAGTTGATCCACAGACTTGAACGGTTGAACCAGGTGGTGCGAGAGCAAGGTTTCCAGTAGTAGTGAATCCGTACGTAGCCACCGAGCAGAACGTCATCGGCAACACCCTGTAGTCCTTCCTTGTGACCCCGGGAGCCAGCCCGCAACGAGGGCGCCCATCGATGAGATATTGTTAAGGTTCAATGTATCACGACGGGACTGCCTGTGATGAGGAGTGAGGACGGCAATGGACATCTGGCATGCATGAAGTTGCATGAAATTAATTAGAGGACAGATCTGCATACCATAATTCGCGTAATCCTAATATTTGTGGGGGAAAAAAAAAGCACGCAAGAGGCAAGAGGCAAGAGGCAAGAGCAAAGAGCAAATCCTGTGGCCTTCATTAATTGGTTCCATGCACGAAGGGAAGAGCAAACGGAGTACGGTTCATTATATATACCCTTAATCAAATCTTTAGGCCCTCTTTAATTGCGGAATAAATTACGGAGAATATCTTAACCGGTGTTTACTTATTCCAAAGAAAAGCTATGTTTGCTTTGACAAGAATGTACCATAACCCAGGTTACCCATAGAATAAGACCCCTTGTTCCATCTACTTTGATAAGAATTTCTAATAATTGTAGATGGGTTAAGAGGGAAATAATTGCCTATAAAACTCAAGCCAAATAAAACTCAGGCCATTGCTTGTGTGGTTAAATCAGAATTAAACTCGAACGCGGATACGATTTAACGTAACCCAACAACACTAGATATAAATTTTTTTTCTCGTTTGACGTAAAATTACATGATACTTAAATCTCTTTTTCTGCCTATAAACATTCAAAATACTGCAATCTCAACGCATAAATCCACTCTTGCACAAAAATTAATATTTTTTCCATCTCTAATCAATAAATAAATGTGCACAAACTCAACAATTTGATAATCAACAAGTCGTTGCATTAAAATTGGGACATAAATTTACACATCCAAATTCTGAATCCACCGTCGCAATTAGATATACACAAAATAAAAGATATCAGGCGATTTCATTGTGCACCATATTTTACAGACCATACATTGCAGTACTTGAATACAGAAGATTGTATCATCCATTTGTCGCACCCCATGTCGAGGCGACCACGTTTGGAGTAGAAACCGATGGGCTTGGAGCCGAGGAAGTTGTCGGGAATACATGAGAGGAGGACGACGCATGATGAGACATCACGGACAACTTGAGCTTCTTGCATGGGCCAGGACAAGGCATCTTCGGTTTCCCTCTTCTACATCCAGATGCACAAACAACTCTACGGAGTGATCAGATCTGTGCTTTATTGACCTCCCGTCGGGTGTATCATATAACCACAACAGTAAATCTTGGATTCTGTCGGATCAGAATTCAAGTAATCAGAATCAATTAAAAGCGCAAGAAATATAGACACCCATTTCTATACGCAATATGCCTTGATGCAATAAGAAGTTACATTTTTCATACCTGATTACAACCAAAGTTGGAGAGGGCAGTGCAAATCAGAAATTCCCCAATGTCACCCTATAAAACCATGATCGTGTCTTACCTCTCATGTGGCCCTCAACCTGGAATACATCTCCATGGGGGAAAGGGCACAACAATGATAAATTAAAAACACAAAGCTCCAGACTAGAGTTCCAAGCACCTGATATATCAAATGGCTTCCTCATCCTCCACTAAAATCATGTTACAGTTTTTAAAAAGAGTGCACGAACTTGGAATGTCCATTTAAATCAGCACGCCCACAACAATGCCAATGGTCGTTTACTCACCAGAAACATGCAAAGAGCTGACAGAGGAATATTGAGAATAACATAGCCAACAACATTAATAAATGGGTGCATATGCAAGCATGAAAGTGAATTTAATAAAGCTTGTTTGAAATCTTAAAAAAAATAACAAAATCTTAAAAAAAAATACTCACCCCAAGTGATAGATTTAGTGAGAAAAAGTAATTTTACTCTCAATGCCTTGTCCACAACCCAGAGCCCAAATACTTACATTATCTAAGCCTGCAGTGACCCAAAATTGTAGCCAATTAAATGTAAGCTAGTATTAGTTGCTATGATAATCTTATGAAACAAATGTACATACATACATGAAACAAATATCTGATGCCCTGGAATTATGGAACATGAGCCAAAACAAAGCAATGACAAGGGAGATAATAACAATACCATGATTTGTTTATGTTCCCATCCAATCGTTGTCTGTCCCATCATTGTCCTTCTATGTCACTATGTTAAATTTGTACATGCCAAATATGATGCCGACTTAGTCAGAAAGGTTGTTGGGCATGGAAAACGATGTGATTATGTCCTCCATTTCGCCATGGGTGCACTTCAATCAAAAGAGTTGGTGCCCAAGGAGTGGGATCTTGTGGACTTTTTGGTGGGTGCAATTTGAGCACAAACAGCTTGGAGTGATGTTTAATTATTAGTTTAGACTTGCAACAAGAAGATATACTAACATGCAAGTTAGGGAGGTTATACAGGCACAGTAAGAGTCGCTTTAGTCTAAGCAAAGAAAATGAAAGGAAAATTATCTATGTCGAAGAACAATTTGTGAAGATCTTGCTGCTGCCAGTTTCATCTCTAGGCTACAGATTGCATTATCTAATGTTCTGGGTATCCAGCGATGTACAGAAGATCAAAGCATGTGAAAAGGGTTGAGTTGTTGTGTTCACAAAATACAAGTAGATTGAGACTGAATGAAAGAGTAAACAACATGCATATTGAGGAAAGTAACAGAAAATAATGATGGCTGCCTGCCTGGCAATTGGTACCAATATAAAAAATATGCATAATTAGATCCCTGGCATTGTGACACCTGATCCATGTACCACCTGCACCCTGAACCACTTGCACCTGCGACCCATAATTGCGAGGTCTGGCACTTTCAACCACAAGCACATTAGAAATGCAGAAGGTATGGAAGGAGGAACAACTGAAATAAACCATAACCATAAGTTTTCTTAGCATATCAGGGTCCTTACATTTCTAGATTCAAGATTTCTTCCCATTCAAGTACTCACAGTTTTATCTATTTGAAGCAAGTCCTTAATTGCACATACATAGGTATTCAAGCCTTCTTCCCCATCAAACACAAGCGTGCGACTTGTTGTTGTATACCCTTGATGTAGCAGTAAGTCAGATGACAATATGAATAAAAGCCAAGACATATTAACAACAAGAATTTCCATATTTGCTCTGCAAGACTCACAATAACTGTAACTGGGCATTGCAGATATGAGAGAATGTCAAGAACACAAAAACTGTAATTGTAATTGTAACTATCACTGTAACTGGACATTACTCTAGCTGAAATTAGGAGTGCTCCATTATTCCACTGTCAACTGATCACAGCGAATGATGTATAGGGCTGAGTAAAGGATGTTTTGCAAATATGTTTGAGAGATAAGAAGGCTCAGACTAATATGAACAGTCACATCATTGCAAGGGGTTGGGAGACATAAAGAAGGCTCGGACTTGGACAGTCATAGCATTGCAAGGGGTTGAGAGACAAGTCAGCCCTCACAATTCAAACCTATCACAGCATATGTGCTCTGAGGAACCTCCACAGCTGTGTGAAGTTATTCACTGTGTTGCTGACATTACCAATCACCCACCTAGACAATGCCATTTCCATCACAAGAATTATCATCATTGCCCTTCACGCCCTCTACCCGCTCCTGCTACCATGAACTGTCATAGCATTGCAAGGGGTTGTGAGACAAGTCATCCCTCACAATTCAAACCCGTCACATCATATGTGCTCCGAGGAACCTCCACAGCTGTGAAAGTTATTCACTGTGTTGCTGACGTAATCAATCACCCACCTAGACAATGTCATTTTCATCATATTATTTACTCATCATTGCCCTTTAAGCCCTCTTCCCATCCAACTACCCAACTGCATGAGAAGCTAGGGTTGGGAGGGTCTGGCCTGCAAAAAAAGGTTATGCAAACATTTTGTAAAATGTAAATGAAAGCCAAATACTAATTAAACATCCTCCACTATAATGCACCATGTTAAACCTACTAGATAAACAAACTACATTTTATATTGAAATTGTTCAAGTACAAAGCAAGAAATAACATAACTGTTGCATCCCATAGTTCGTGCTTGGTTTCAATGATATCAAAACGATTGTGTTTGTGTGTGTAGGTGTTTCATTGAGCAACATGTTGTATATCTTAATTTTATGAGTTGAAAGATGGAGTCAATGGTTACTCTTGAAAGCCATGTGAACTCTCGGTGTTTAAGGAACTAATGTTATATTTATGTTGGTTTGTAGGAACACAACTTCATGGCTCATACTTGGAATCTTAAGGAGTCCATCAATGAAGCTCTTCTTCTTAAAGGGAGTTAACTCTGTTCATGTTTAAAGTTATGTGAATGATTTGTATTTAAGGATCTCATGCCTTGAATATTTTGATTTGCAGGATCAAAATCCATGCTTCATGTTTGGAACTCAAAGGAGTGCGTCAATGAAGATCTTATTGAAAAAAGGGGGTTGCTTCTCTCATTGCATTGCAATGATTCTTCTACATTTCATTCATTTCATCTAATAGCTTTCAACATCTTGGTTGGATATTTTCATGCATTTTCTTCATAATATTTTTGGACTTGAAATATTCATACAAGACTTCATGAAAGTTGGTTCCATATTGCTCATGTATTGGATGAATGATTGGTCATGTGTACTTTGCTCTAAAAGCTTGAGTTAATGACTTCTGTATGAAAGAATTGCATGAAGATGACTTTTCTGGAGATGACTTCTTTTGGGTCTTAATCTATGAGATTGTGTTCACTGAACACACATTTCTAATTGACTGATAGTGACATATCATTCATAGAGTTATTGTGATTTCAATATGTGCATGAATTTGTGAAACATACTTGGAAGAATGCACATGCCCTGTACTCAAGAGAATTCATGAGAAAGCATGTTTGCATGATTGGTATATACTGATGTGTGAGATGCATGTGAAGATAATGTTCCTCTTAGGATAATGCTTCATGAATGTTAGCTCTTAATCAACAAGAATGCCATTTGAATGAATGTGGTTCCATGATATTATGCATGCTTTGCATTTGGCATATTTGTTAACACTTGTGTGATGAAGTATTTTGATGTTGAAGATTTGGTTGATTCAAGAATGTGATTGAATGGTTGAGCTTCCATATTATTATAGTTGATTGAATGATAGATTCATGCTTATCATTTCAAAACCTTGTCATTTGGTCAAATATATTTTTGCTAAGTGATTTGAGAAGCAAAACGCATGTTTGAATAGGTTCAATGATGTATTTCATTGTGAACATGTTCATAGTGTTAATGCATAATTCATATATTTTGATTCTCAACTAACCTCTTGGTTTATCATATTTTTCAGGATGCAAAATCATTGTTGATCTTCATGGGATTATGGTAACATTTAATCAATTATTTCCCTTTGGTTTGATGGAGGTTTTAGTTATTTTTTAAACTCAAACTGTCTTACAGTCTTCACCATTTTCAATCCAACCCTAAAAATTTTATGTTGTAGCTCTGGGAGTCTTCTTTCCAACGTCTCCAGTCTTGCTTCGATCGGAGTTCGGAGTTAGGAGAATTAATTCCTGCCGCCGGAGCGCGCAGTGCTATTTTTTATGTAATCTGCCTGAAAGGGTCGACCCCTGGGGTCGACCCATGGAAGGGTCGACCCCAAGGGTCGACCCCTGTAACACAGAGTATTTTTTTGTGTTTTCTAGCAACCTGTTGCCCGAGGGTCGACCCCAAGGGTCGACCCCTTCCGGACGGGACTTCCGAAAGTGTTTAAAACCCTTTGAAAACCCTTTCAAACATTACCATACTACCCCCTATTAGTTTCTATTGTTATTGAGGTGTTTTTAACATGTATTAGGAGGGTTTTATGAGTCTTTTCCCCACCCCTTGAGTTGCATATATAAGAGTTACGAATTTGGGAAGTGATCAACCCTAATGCTCATTTGCTCTTTCGTATAGGTGAAGAAAAAGAGGAGAACGTGCTGGAGCTCTTCCAAGGAGGATATCATCTACTTTCGTGAAGATCTGGAGATCGTGGAAGAAGAAGAAAATGTGCGGATCGAAGAGAGGATCAAGAAGACGTAAGGATCGTCTTCATCCGGCTTCCCTCCAACTCGTGGTTCAAGGAACATCATCAACCGACCTTGAAGAACAAAGGGGGATCACTTCTATGTCTTCTATCAGTTCTTTGTGATGTATTCTATGATCTATATTTTGGGTTTGAGCATGCCTGAATATTTATGTTCATTTTCTGAACATTAGAGATATTTGTGTGTGTGACCGGTTGTGTATACGGTCGTGTTTGATCGCCTTCGTGAGATCGTGTTTATGTCTTTGTGCTGCGGTTGTTGCAGCGTGTGTGTGTTGTGATCCGGTCGTCGGATCGTGTGTGTGTGTGTGTTGTGATCCGGTCGTCGGATTGTGTGTTATGTTTGTGATCCGGTCGTCGGATCGTGTGGGAGACTTCGTCTCCGTCTGTGTGTGTGTTGGGGTGTGTCCCCGTGTGTGTGCGGGCGTCGTCCCGTGTGTGTTTGGAGCGTCGTCTCCGTTTGGGGATTTATCCCCGAGTGATGCCTCACCGAGTTTGGTGAGGGGTGGACGTAGGGAACCCGTCGTGGTCCCGAACCACCTTCAAAATTCCGTGTCTTGTGGTTTGCTTTTGTGGATACGTGCTTAACTGTTTATATTGGTTGAATGTTCGTGTGTGAACGGTGAGATCGAGAGAACCTAGTTATCATGTTTAGCTAATTCCTCAATCTTATCAATCTTGTTAATTCCGTTGTGCGCTAGTTTGTGTATTTTAATTGGACATAGTTTTAGTAGAAGGATCTATTCACCCCCCCTCTAGATCCGTGTTCTTGCACTACGGGACCCAACAATAACTAAAGTAAATGTTCCCAATGTATAGGTTGGCGGAAAGTAAAGTCATCATACGTAACACACACAACCTAATAGCAACGGAAGGAGTAGCCTAGTCGAATTCAAAATCGCATGCCGACCCCCAAAGCATATCAGCAATGTCATTCCTAAGGCGCTCTCCTGCAGCAACATGTTGCTGGCCGATGGATGATACAGTGGGAACTTCCTGATCATCAATATCATCCCCTTGCACATCTTCGTCACCAACCCGATTGAAGTACCAATCATACCCTTGTTCATGACGTATGAAGTTCTGTACCACACAACATGCAAGGACTATCTTGATTTGTGTCGGCCAAGGGTACATGTTGCCGTCATGCAAAGTATGAAAATGCATCTTCAAGACCCCAAATGTGCGCTCCACCACGTTTCTCAATTGGGCATGACGATGATTGAATTTTTCCTTCTTATTTTCGTAAGGCACATTCGCACGACCACGGAATTGTGCCAGATGATACTTCACTCCCCTATACGGTGCCAAGAAAGACAAAGAATTTCCATATCCAGATGCCACTAAATAATACTTCCCTGGCGGTACAGAGAAACCCCCTTCATCTAAAGCCCACTTTAGCACCCGCATATCAGCAGTTGATCCTTCCCATCCAACACACACATACTGGAAAAGCATATCAAATGATACAGCCGCCATTACATTTTGTGTAATGCATTGCTTACGGTTGCGAAACCGGTCATGCTCTGAAATTGGTACGTTTGCAGGAATGTGTGTGCCGTCTATGGCACCAATGGTGTCCTACAAAAAAAATTATGTTGGTAAGTTCAAGGTACCAATGTACTGAGGATGAATGAGTAGGTCAAAAGATCTCACCTTAAAATATGGGCAGAAGCGTTCTTTGCCACGAATGTAGGGATGACACTCGTGAGCTTGTGTAGGTGTGGGTAGTTCAATATATTCATCCTTCAATTCGTAGATGGCACCGATGACTTTATTTACATACGTACTGATTGTTTGAGAAGAATGTTGAAAGTGCTCACATAAAGCACCACTAGACACCCCATGACCAGTGACATATAAGAACATAGCCAACTGTTCAGCAACAGATACATATCTTGAATCCTTTAATAAACCACGGCCTACTAAGATGTCAGTCAATCTTGTAAACATAGTTGGGTGCATCCTGAACATCTTGTAACACCTCTGCTCATGTCCATTGACAATATTTGTCACCCACATTTGACCCGTGTGGACTGATGAATGCATACGTCGACGAATAGGTGGTGGCATTTCCTCATCTTCCACTTGTTGAAGAATGGCCTCCTCAATGCTGTTGGTCATTTCATCATCCTCCATGAGCAACTGCAGTAGAATGCCACTAAAATGTAGAAGAAATGTAACACACCAATGAAGCACAGTAAAAAGGCCATTTGTCAACCTGGGTCAACCAGATATTTGCAGTTAGAGCTATGGAATATAATCTGTTTGTTACTTCAGCTAGGAGGAATGGAGAATGGTTGGTATTGTT
Source organism: Amorphophallus konjac (assembly GCA_022559845.1). NCBI lineage: Eukaryota > Viridiplantae > Streptophyta > Magnoliopsida > Alismatales > Araceae > Amorphophallus > Amorphophallus konjac. Next base: position 40,907 of record JAHNEJ010001310.1, read on the forward strand.
GCCAACCATTTAGGACAGTGTTCGGTGATGTTGCCAACAGCAAATAGCCATTATTATAGGCTTAAGTCAGTAGATACTAAAATGAAGGAGAGATTGAGAATGGGGATTAAATCTTATTGCGTTAGGGCATCACATGGAGTAATGCAAACTAACGAGAAGCACAAAATTATGAAAGAATGAAGGAACATAAACAATAAATTAAAGATGTTAACACAAAGTACAATACATGCCACATCAGTGAAGATAATTTCTCTGGAAAATCTGGATCTACTATCATGAGTATAATCATCCACCGTCCACATTTCTAGCACATGCGATATCATAGACCAAATTTCCTAATTTATCAGAAACGCATGTGAAAAATGTGGGACTACCAATTATAATGATAGAAGAATGTACTTGAAGTCAGAGTGTGTAGACTTAATTACAACTTCAAAATGCAGTCCTGACACCCGCTATTTGCCTAAAGCCATTCCATGGAAAATGATCTATACAGCTATTCGTAAACCCATAAAATCTATCTTTGTAACCATGAACTTATCATTCTAGAACATGAGTAGCCTTATATGAAAGAGGAGGGAGAAACACGGCCGACATTGTATTAGGTTTAACTTATTGCTAGAATTAACAAATTAGTCAAAACGAAAAGTTAGTCAAGCTGACAATGTAAATGAAGTCATTGCTATTCTACCAAAACCTAACAAAGATTGCATTCACTAGCATTTGATTTAACATAAAAAGTTTAATGTGTACTGTGACAAACTATTATTCTACCAAAACCTAACAGGTTAGCCCACTTCCTGAGGTATAAAAAAAGCCACTCTGTAAGGTCCACGATATTCTTGAGGTATAAAAATGAGGAACAAGGAGTTGCAGGCCATTATCAGGGATCATACCGATGTCCAAGTTGCGGGTTATTTCAGATCAGGTGCATAGGTGAACGAGTAGGAAGGTAGTATGCAAACCAGCACAAAAGCAGAATGGGAACCATCTTCAATAGGAGAGGGAAAGCACAGCAAGAAGGATGGGATGTGAAGTTACATGTGTGATATTAAGTTCCGGTTACAGGAGATCATACCGAGATCTTACTTGCAGTATTCAAAATCAGATGCCAAAATGAATCAGTGCGAGGGAAGAATGCGAACCAGAGCATGGTACAATGGAGGCAAGGGGCAGAGAGAGCGCAGGGTTGTAAAAAGCACAACAAGCAGAGACAAAGCAATGTCGAATGAATAAAAAAGATCAGCAGAGAAGGAACCAGTGGCGGCAAGGGGCCGAGGAAGATGCAGAAGATACACCCTCATTTGACGCTGGAGAAGCCACCGCTTCTGGCAAGGATGCTGGGGATGGCATTGCATTGGTGACGAGGAGTTAAAATAGGGCAACACCGTCGAACACTGTAGGCTCACATGCGGCAGTGGTACTGTGGTCGATTGAAACCCTCTCCGCAAAAGGTGGGTACGAGGAGCAGAAAAAGTGGAAGGACGCCAACCCCAGCCACACGATCCGGGCGAGTAGAGAAGATTGCAGAGGTGATTCGACGCAAGAGTGCAGAGGGTATTCGAACTGAGGAGGTGCCCGAGTAGTAATGGCCGTTGTTGATTGCCTCCTCCTAATCGAAACAACAGAGCATAGGAGCGCGGCCTACAACAGACGACTACCATGGCGGTGAGGGCAACACGGCCAGATCGGGGCAGTGACAGCGAAGGCGTCGAGCAGGGAAGAGGCAGCCGACGACGGAGCGTGCGTTGCAGGCCAACAGATGGTCGACTGTGGCGGACGTGGAGGAGGGCGACATGGGAGAGGCGGAGGGTAGGGTTTCGGAGGAGGACGAGAAGCAATACCTGCACGACCAGGTGGGGTTAGGCGTATTCCACCCAGCCGGTGGAATACGTTAACCCGAGTTAACGCGGTGCCCGAGACGCTTAACCCGAGCAGTGGGGAATACGCCGATTTCGCTACCAAATCGAATAGCACAGGACAAGCCGGGTTACCCTCCCTTATTCCGCTATCAAAGAGGCCCTTATAGAATGATTCTTGAGTTTTTTTAACATAAAAATCATTGTTAAATAGGAGTTTGTAAATATATATATATTAAAAATAGATTAGTAGATATATTACTGTGAAAATTTGAATTATGTAAAAATATCATATTTATTTGAAGGTGTATCACTACCAAAAATTTATAAAAAAAATTACACTTAAATAATATTTATGAATTATTTAAATTAACACAACGATAAGTACTTATGATATTTTTTGATAAATTCAATTCTAACAATAATTTTTGTGTAGAAATCGTATAATTCTAACACTTCTAATTTAGTATAATCTATCTCAAATACCCCCAAAATCTATATATTAACCAAAGTTCTGGTACCATTATAAAACTACATTCCTCGGGTATACAAACACTTTGCCGGCTTGGCGTGCACATCATCGAGAGATTCGAGTGCTGGGAGTGGAGCGCATGTGCTTATTAGTAGGATTTGACAAATTGATATGGTACGTCCCGTATCGCACGTACCGAATCATACCAGCCAATGACCGGTACGTGGTACGCAAACGGCACGCTATTTATATTTTTTAAATATTATATATATTATTATATATATAATGTACTTTTATAGGTAAGTTGGTTCAAAGTGTTCTTTTGGAATGCTGAAACTGATGCGAAACTCATGAGAGCCCTTTTTCATTCATTTTTCATACATTTTAAGATAAAAAAAGATAAAAAAAACTCGTGACAGCAATGAGTTTTGAACTCCTATCCTCGAAGGTATTTAATACACTTACTAATCATTGAACCACGTATAATTATTTATTATATTTTAGTTTAATATATGCTTATTATATAATTTTTTATTTATGATATATAACGATATAATGCGATACGATGCCGTATCATACCGTACCGATAAAATATCGATACGGTGGATATGATGGAACTAACAAACCTTACTTATTAGAATAGACCTGACCTTTCGTGGGGTTTGAACCTTCAAAATTCTCACCTCGTGTACATCCATGGGAGGGCCATAATTAACCGATCAAGTGACCCACCTCGAATCTCATGAACACTCTTATATATCTCCACATTCATGGGTGAAGAGGCGAGATCTCGCACTAGTCCTGAGCTGGGGAGATGATCACCGAATAGTGAACTGTAAGGAAGGGAAACGGATCAGGGGGCCCAGGGAAGATTCCCTAGGATAAACCCTCCGATGCCTAAGTCAGTAGAGAAATGGTGGACGTTATGAAGGGAGGAGGAATGAGATGCACGAGATCCCTCTACACCAAGGTGGTGAAGTGGTTCCTGCTCAGGGAGTTTTAGGCGTGTGTTTGCCTTACCTTTCGCTAGAGGGAGTCCCAGGTTTAAATAGTGCGCTGGCCTCATGAGTCCCGTAAGCTGAGGAGTTTCAGGTGGGAGTTACGCCCTCAACGTAGGCTCTTTACGTCTTCATCGTGGGGATCTTTATAGCCTTGAGAGGTCGTTTGTAAACTCCTGCTCATAAAGGGCTCTCAATGGCAGCGTGGATAAACAAATCGTCGGTCAACATAAGTATGAAGAGTGCCAACCCTGTCCGGGCGATAGGCATAGCTCGGATGAGGATCAGTCGGAGTGGGAGTTGAGCGCTAGCCTTTGTCCCGGCGAGAGGATAGATCGGGCGTGGGTTTTCCTCCGACCTGACCGACGCTCGGGCCTTCTGAGCCTAAGGGCCGCCGAGGAAGGGTTTGATCCCGAGTGATCTTATTGGGCTTTTTAAACTAAGTGGGCCCTGCGGGGCTGTCACTTAGATGAGCTGGGCCTCGTTTGGTCCTGATGGACCTAGTTCGGTTGCTCTTAGATAGGCTACAGAAATCCCCCTCTCCACTTGTCTCCCTCCTACTCGTGTGCATTGGTAAGCTCGGAAGAGTAGCGGTGTAGGGTTTTGGACCAGCGTGGCTCAGGTGGGTGGAGATCTGGAGGTATTAAGAAGCCACGTGTCGTGGTCACCTGGGCCCGTAATAATGATGATCCTGACGGATTTGAACTAAAGGGGGCCCCTTTCCTCGGAGGTCGGAACGATGCGCCGCCTTCCGTGTGGGAATATAGGCATTGTGCGCTTGTCGCTGCTCCAGACTCCCTCCGTTTTCAGGGTTTGGCTCTCCTTCGTGCTTGCTTTTGGGGTTCTTTGATGCATCGTGAGGACACGACGGAAGAGCAGAGGCTTGCAGCGGCGTTTGCGGAGTTGGCAGAGATAACTGCAGAGGCAGTCCGACAGCTTCCTCTTCCTCCGGAGTCTTCGGGGTCCCGGGAGCGTCTTTCTTCAAGTTCCTCTCAGGATTCCATGGCGGATCAGCGTCCGGATGTCGAAGAGTGGGAGGGCGAGCCTGCGGTGAAGGCGACGGTTCCAAACTGCAATGAACTGGGGGAGGCGGAGGTGAAAAGGCTGGAGCACCAGTTTCGTATGCCCCACAAGTTTTGCTTTACCGCGGCTGCTCTGCACGAGACGAGGTTGGACTCTCGTACATGCCATATCTGCACCTTCCTTCTGTCGTGGAAGGGTGGGTTCCGCCTTCCCTTCGAGCCCTTTATTCTTAAGCTTCTCAATTTCTTTCAGTTGGCACCCGTTCAGCTGGTAGCCAATTCCTATCTTCTTCTTTCCGCTTTTTGCATCCTTTGCCGCCAATGCGGGGTTCCTCCTTCCTTGGACCTCTTTCACTATTTTTTCGAGTTGAAGGCGCATCCTTCGGCCGAGAAGGGTTTCTATTTCATCCAGGTGAGGCGGAATAGGAGCTGTGTCTCCTTGGCTGCGAAGGATTCTTCGCATAAGGGGTGGAAAACTCAGTTCTTCTGAGTGGGGATCTGCTCGGTGGAGGAGACATGGAGGTGTCCCGTAATCCCCAATTTTCATCCGAATATTCCTCCGAGGCAGAACGAGTTTCCTCCGAACGTGGAGGAGTATGCGACTATTCTGCTGAAGCGTCGCCAGTCCGCAGAGGAGCTGGTTACCCCGGAGAACATCGAGCAGTGTCTTCTTACGCGGCTGCATCCATCAGGTTCAGGTGCCACGAATCAGATTCTTCTTCAGATGTTGAGACCTTTTTTTTGACCATATCTTTCTTCTGTGCAGACACTGTAGACACGTCAAAATCGACGTTACTGTGGGTACATCTCGTATCGCCTTGTAATGCCCCAATTTGACCCTCAAATTAACTTTGTTTGAGTGATTTTTCTCACTTTTCTTGGATTTCTCCCCTTTCCCTCTATTTTCCTATTTTTCCTATTTTTTTGGATTTCCTGGGCATTTTTCTCTTTTTTTTTAGAATTAATGGCGTGAGAGGGGGCGTCATTTTAATTAACGGCTCGGCCAAGGGCGTTTCTTTTAAAATAGACGACTACCAATAGGGGCGTTAATTAAACAAATAACGACTTAAGGGTGGGCGTCAATTCTATTCTGAAGTCTATACACCCCTCCGTTTGTTCCACTGCCTTCCCTTCGTCTCATTCTCTGTCTTCCTTCTTCGTTTCACAGCCAGAGTTTATACACCACCTGTTCATTCGTCTCCATTTCCACAAAGTCTACACGTCCTTTCCATTTCCACTAAGTCTATACATTGCGTCCCTTTTCATCCTTCTTCCCAAAGTCTATACATTCCCTTTCCCCTTCCATTCTTCCCAAAGTCTATACACCCATTCTTCCTTCACAAACCAAGTCTGTACATCCCATTCTTCCTTCACAAACAAAGTCTATACATTCCCTTTCCCCTTCCTTCACAAGCCTAAGTCTATACATTCTCCACCTCCTCACAAGCCAAAGTCTGTACACTCCTCTCCTTCTCACACGCCCAAGTCTATACATTCTGTCTCTCTATTTTCCACCATCCACCCACAAAAAACATAAATAACGCCCCTATGAAAGTCGTCCTTTTTTTTAATTCACGCCTTGAGCAAGGGCGTCTTTAAGAATTAACGGCTTGCTCAAGGACGCCCCTTTTGCATTGGACGCCCATCAGTGGAGGCGTCATTTTCTGGAATTTTATCTAAAGGACGTTGATATTTAACGCCGTTGGAGAAGGCGTCTCCTCGTCATTTTTCAAATAAGGAAGGTTTTATTGCTAAAATTAAATTCATGAATTAACGCCTTTGTCCCAGTCGTGATTTCAATTAACGCCTCAAGACAGGTCGTCAATTTTAATTAACGCCCGTCTGAGAGTCGTCTTTTACCTTTCCGTGTCCTGTTCGAAAGAACCTTTCCTGAAGAGTTCCCTATCTGTTTTGGTCACCGTGCTCGATTGGGAAAGTAGAGTCCTTGCCGTAGTTGATTATTGCCCGTTCTAATCCCACCGGATTTGTGGTTTGTGCCCTATAAATAGAGCCCTGCGGCTCTCGTTCGAGGGGTTTTGTTTTTGATCTTTTTACAGGGAGATGCTGCTGCTGCTTGGCACAGGAGGGAGCTCCCCACGTCCAAAAGTTTCAGCTCTTGAAAGCTTCCTCCCGAATGCATATCAAAGCCAATGCACAGACAGGCTTCTCCATCTTATTGCCTCTTTGCCCCACTGATTGTTTTTGTCTTGCTTTATTCTTTTGTGTTAATAGCATGCATTCATCTTAGTCATTGTTATGCTGTCAAACTCCCTTCTCAACCACGTTGAGACTCCCACAGTGCAACTCTTGCACACCTCCATATTTGCATATCATTCATCATATGTTTTTATCCTACCCTTTGCATAGGGGTTTAAGGGCCAACACCCAACAAGGTGTGTTCTTATACATGATTTTCATGCTCATCTTTATTATGAATTTGATGCTACACTCACCTTGGTTCTAATCCATATTCTTTATTGGTGTTTGTTAATTTTGCAAGGGTAATCAATAAAGGAAAACTCTCTTCATCGGTCGGCCGATCGGAAGAGAAATGTGCACTCACAATCTCCCCTGCATTTGAGGTATTTATATTCGCGATCCCTCCCTTTTATTATTGTTTATATCCTTTGAGGCCCTCGCGTCTCTGGCGATCACTCTCCTTATTAGCACCTCGTGCATGTCATAATTCTTTTTATTTTTAATTATCTTAAGTGGATTTCTTAGAATCTATAAATTGGCGATCACGGTGGGACATTCTTTTATTTTTCTTTTGATTACCCTTCCCCTTTGGGCACCCACGTGTGCCATCTTCCCTTTTGCACCCACGGTGTGCCTCCTTTTGTGCTCCACGTATCACTCTCTCCCTATGTGATCCGTTAGTTTGATAGATTTTTAGAAATTCCATTTATCTATCTCTTAAAAAAAAATGATGAGCATGCTATATCCTCTTGCAGGTTGATTGCCATGATTTTGATACTGTGATTGTGAGTGCTTCCTTTTCTGTCGGTTTTTTTTATCACTGTTGATCTTTCTGGCCTTTGGAGTGGTTACAGGAGGAATTAACGCCTTCCTCAGAGACGTCTTTTCTTCATTAAACGCCTTTATCTAAGGCGTCTTTTTTCCGTCTCGTCTTCCGTCTTTCCTCCCCCTCTGTCCTTCTTCCTCTTCTGTCTTATTTTGTATTTTTTCATTTTTTTAATTGACGCCTTCGTCAGAAGCGTCTTTTCTTCATAAAACGCCTTTATCTAAGGCGTCTTTTTTCTCCGTCTCATCTTGCATCTTTTCTCCCTCTCTGTCTCTCTCTCCACTGCGTCTTTCTTTTCCCCCCACCGTCTTCCTCACCGTCTCTCCTCTCCTCGTTTTCCCCCTCGTCTTACTCTGTGTCTCTCTCCCTCTCCGTCTCTCTCTCTCTCCTAATCTCTCTTTGTTTTAACGCCTTCTGTCAGAGGCGTCTCTTGCTAAATTGACGCCTTCCACAGGGGCGTCTTTTCTCCTTTAAACGCCTTCATCTAAGGCGTCATTTCTTCTACCACCTAACTCCAAAGCTCCTGTGACTTACAGTGATTGACGACAGCCCCTCTGTCGCGTTTTCCTCAGATAGCGACTTCTGATAAGTCGCTAATTACCTGTGTGTTGCCAGAGACTTGTTTGCTATGGGTATTTTGCCTGATTGATCATTGTATTCATCGTCTGATTATACATTGTTTGATCTGATCATATTGTCTTTCATTTTCGTGGCATTTGGTTGGGAGACCTCCTCTCTCTACATTAGGATCCCTCACACTTCTCTTGGAATTGGAACGACCCTCCATTGAGCATTCCGTCTCTTTGGACCGGAAATTCCTTTTCCAAGACCTCCGTAAGTCCTCGCACCCGTGGATTCCCTCACGGACGCCGGGCAGGTTGTACCTTTGAAATCCCGGGTTTAGTTCGCCTACGCATGATAAGAGAGTGTTCCTAGTTGGCATTGAAGTGAACCCACATTGAAACTAGGTTCATCCCTTGAGTGATCACACCAATTTGCATAAAATCATTAATTCACCAATGTTCAAACAAACAAAAAAAAAATCAACGGTAACCATTCCAACTTGGGTGCTTCTTTGCAAATTGTTTTGTTTGATTGCATAATGGCTTACCTTGGTAGACAAAACAATATGTTCAATCTTAATTATGCTCATGAGGGTGCACAACCTAGCACATCCTATACTCCTCAATCTCAACATCATAATTCTCATCATATTTTCAAGGGACCACGCCCTCATTCTTATGGCGTTGCCCCACCCATGGGCAATATCCAATCTCATGGTCCCCCGATTCAATCGCGAGCCACTACTCCTACGGGACCGTCTCCTCCCAACGATGAGAAGGTCTCCCAGATCTTGCATGCATTAGATCATCTCACCCCTCAACAAATCCAGGCCCTTAAGGCCGTTGTTGAGGGTGCATCTCATTCCTCTCATCCTCCTTCCAATCCTACGCGGGTGGCCCATCACCCACTTCCCTCTTCTATTCACATTCCTACTCGGGTAGCCCATCACCCATCTCCTCCTATTCACACTTCTCCTCGGGTGGTCCAATACCCGCCTCCTTCTATTCCTCCTCCACCACGGCCCCAAGGCCCATTTATTCCTTGCAACCCGGCCCATCCGGGTTCTTCTATGGGTCATCCCATTAATCCCCTTCCATGGCCTTTTTATGCGGCCCCTCCTTCAAGGCCCTGCCAACCCTCTGTTGCTCAAGTCACGCCCCTCCAACAAACGCTTCTCGACAAAGTCACTTCGTTGGAGGAACAATTAAAGAGGGTTACGAGCCCACGGCTCGCTCCTTCTACTCCAGTCAATCCCCTCCACGCCGCTCTGAATGACATTACAAAGATGGAGAAAGCTTGGAAGGATAGGAGAGACGGCTACGGCGTCGACAGTGCGAGCAAGCAAGAGCCGGCGGGTTTCAACGCTCAAGTGGACGCTGTCCATCCTCCACCCATTCACCCCGTTCATTCATATGGCCCTCCGCCTACGCATTCACACTTGCATTCTCCGCATACACAATACCATTACATTCCACCACCCACATGCACGCCTTCACTACGGTGTCCACTTGAACCTGCTAATGAAGAACCGGCGATTGAAGAATTTGAGGCGGCATACGACGAAGCTCTGCAAGCACCCCTTCCGAGTTTTCTTCGCTTACCTCTCCCTCCGCTACCACTGGATGAACCCCTTGCTCAGGACTATGCCACAGTCCCCGATCCAACTCCCATTTATGAGACCTCTTGGTGTTACGATGACGGGTCGACATTCCAATCACCCATACCACCACACCATGAGTCTCATCCTATCCCTAACACCTCGTGCCCCATCCAGCATTTTCAATGCACTAAACCTTCTCCGTTCACACCTCCCGTAACCACACCAATAGCCTCCACTCCGTCGGCCTCCGCCGAGCCTCCATCACCCTCCACTACGCCGGTCTCCTTCGAGCCTTCTATTACTACTCCTCTTTGTTCACCACCTCAACCCTCCATTATCCCTTTAACCCCAAAACCCACTATGCCTATTACCCCTATTCCACTACTTAACCCTTCACCCTTACCCGTGGCTAGTCCAGAGCAAGATCCACCCCTTTTTGCACTCGAGCAAACCCCGACTGCTTCCGAGCAAAGGGAGAAGCCCGACGTGTTTGAACCTTCGCTTCCACTCACCCTTTCTTCAACCCCTTCCATTATACCTCCACCGTCCATGGAACCTTTCACCTCCTCTTTGCCTTCCTCTACCACTCGGAATGGGGGGCTTTCGTCAAGTACTTGCGCCGAAGAAGATCAAGAGCCGGGAAAGAAAGATTTGGCCACGACCATGCTGTTCAAGATGCAAGAGTTTATTTGCCGGGTGCCAATCCGTGTTGTCGTGCCGAATATGGTTGAAGAGGCCAAGTCCCCGCCACTGCTCACTAAGAGAGAATGTCAAGCTTTGATGCCATGTAGGCTTGTGCCCAAGGGCCGGGCAGGGCACCCCTTGTTCAAACTTTCAAATCTTGAACCTTTTCTTCCATACAAGGGGCGAATGACCATTTTGTTCAAAACTCCCTATACGCCACAACCCCTGGGCAACACAATGCTTCCTATCCCAACTTTCCAACTCCCTCACACTATTGCTTTCCACTCTCCAAGGGAGTTGTCGTTTACCATTGAAGCTTCATCATGGGCTTGTACTTTATCCATTGGGCATACACTTTCACTGCCATGGAGGGGCGGTTATCTTGGTGCTAAGGGGCCTTCCACTATTTTATCCACCTTCTATTCAACACCATCCACATTCTTGGCTATCACATTTTCTTCATGGGCCACTCCAAGGGTAAGGAGGGAGATCTCATCCTTTCTCCCTTCATGTTCTTCATATTCTTTGCATCTCATGCATTCTGTTGCATCCATGCATTCATCGCATCTGTTGCATTGCATTCGCATACATTTGCACTTCTTCTTTCCCAGGTTTCTAACCCCGTATCTTCCCCGCCTTCCGGAACCTCCGGATCCCCCACGTTTCCTATGTCTTCCGCCTATATCTTCGGGATCTCCAGGTCCCCTTACGCTCACCGGGCATTGTGCCCCCTCCAATCTTCCCTCAGGGCATCGCGCCCCTTTCCAGCTCTTGCATCCGCACTCCCCGGATTTCTCTCCCATCCTCCTTGGGCATCGCGTCCCATGGCATCTTCCCCCTATGGAACCTCCGGATCTTGCTCATTGGGCATCATGCCCCTCTGCACCATCACGTCCGAATCCTCCGGGCATCTCACTAATTTTTCTTGGGCGTCGCGCCCTTTTCTACCTTCTTCCTCCGGAACCTCCGGATTCTCTTTCCTTCTTCTTAAGGTATCGCGTCCCCTCCCATCTCATTCCTCCGGAACCTCCGGATCCTTCATCCCTCTTTTTATCCCTTGGGCATCATGCCCCATGACGTCTTCCTCCTCCGGATCCTCTGGATTTCTTATCTCCCCTCCTAGGGCATCACATCCCTTCTTTCACTATCCCTCCGGAACCTCCGGACCCTCCTGACCCTTTTCATCCACTCTTCCTGGGGCACCGCGTCCCTCGGCATTTTCTTCCTCCGGAACCTTTGGACCCTCCATCTTTCTTCCGATTCATCTTTCTGCTCCTCCGGGACATCACATCTTTCATTTTCTTCTTCCTTTTCCATCATCTTTTCCCCTATTTTTTCCCAGGGCACCGCATCCCTCGTTATTTTATCCCTCCAGAGCCTCCGGATTCTTCCTCCTATCATGATTCTCCTCCTCTGCCTCCGGACCCTCCGGATCCGTCTCTTTCCATCTATCAATTTCTTCTTCTAATTCCTCCTGATCCTGGGTCCGACCCAACTTCTTCCACATCCACTGCCTTGGGCATCTGCCCTTTCTCCCACTGCTTCCGAGGCTTTAGTCCTCACTCCTCCTTCTAATTCTCCGCTTCTTCTATAGACTGTTCCATGTGATCAGGGTCTCCGCGCCTTAGTGAGGGAGTTCTAGCCCTCGCCTCTCTTCCTTTTCTCCTTATTCGTCTGAGTCTGGTTTGAACACCACTCCTTCTTGTTAAGCCACTTTCAAATCCTTTGCTTCCAATCCTTTCGTCTGCTACTTGAGGACAAATCCCATGTTGATCAACCTCGCCCCTGGCAGCTGCTTCCACAAAGATCGCAAGGTAACATATTGGCATAAGTACGCGTTTTATGATATCATTACCTTATTGCTTCACGCATGATTTTCAAAATGAAGTGCTTATTAACAAGATCAAAAGTGATGTTTTAAACCTTTATCTTAATTAAATCATTCTCAAAAAAGTCTTTAGGCTTGCTTCTGCAGCACCTTTGGTTAATAAAAATCCCGCGCTGGGAATTCAACGTTCTCTCCCCGCTTGTTAAGAGCAACCTTTAGCTGGGCATCACACACACTTCACGGCGTCCTTAGTCGGCTCCTTTGATAAAATATCGTTGCTACTTTGGCCATGCCATGAGTATATCTGAAAGTTTTTTCTCTTCTTTACTCGGCCGAATGCAGGTGCAAGAGGTTGACGGATGAGATGACCAACCTCGGTACTCCCCAATACGAGAGGAGTCTCAAATAGGGGCAGTCTTGACCCAAAATCAATATGAATTTCATGATACATCTCGCCAAAAGGGCTATTATGAAAATTAAGTCAAAATTTCGATAAATGTAAAAGTATGAATTATGGCATGTCAAGAGAGGCAAAGTCCCCACAGGGAAAACCCTGGTCGTATGCATGTCAAGGGTCTAAAAATCAAAGGCACAAAGCCCCGGCACAACAGATTACCTCTTTGAGGGAAAAAACCTTGGAAGGAATTCAAGTCCCGACATCTCCCATCCTGCATAAAGCTTATCCTCAATTATTCTTCTCTTCTCCCTCTAAGACCGAATATTTCTCAGGTATGGCCTTAGTAGGGGCACCGTTAACCATGGACAGTCGGGTGTAGGGCGCCACCTTTAAATGCACGCCCGGCTTTGAGTATTTTTTTAGCGAAAGGGGAAGGAACAAGGACCCCTAGCCAGTGGTTTAAAAACACCCTTTGATGCTGCATTAACAAAGTCTAATCAAAATCCAAAAAAAATTGAATATTTCTCAAAATCCAAAAATATTGAATATTTTCAAAATTCACAAAAAAATTCAAATATTTTCTAAAAATCCACATAAAAATTTGAATATCTTTTTTAAACCCATAAAAATTTACATATTCCAAAATCCAAAAATTTACATTGTATTTTCTAATGGTGTTTTTGCTGGAACAACAATTTTGCAAAGGATCAAGAGCACGAGATGAGTCCTCTCCCTTCACCACTATCAATCTTTTGATTCTTCCCAATATCATCATGATTCGTCACTATGGACACTCCTGATTATCATCTCTCTATACTGGGCATTAATTGATCGTTCATCTCCCAGAATCTTTTAATAAACTCATGCTGATTTCACTTGATCACTCCGCCGATGGGCATTATCAGATCCTGATCATCTAATCTCAATCACACATGCCAAGTTGTCATCCTCATGACAAACAACAAACAATGATGCTATGCTATCTATGCTTTAATGATGCTATCTATGTTAAATGTTATTCATGCCTTTCACGCTGTGCACACTTGAATACTATTCATGATATGATACATACATGCTATTGATGCTTTGATTCATGCTATACTTGCTATGCTTAAATGCCTTATTCATTGCTTGTTATCTTTTATATCTTGGCTAATGAAATTTTGAGCGCAGGATAAGAAGCTCTTGGTCCCACCGACTGGGCATCATCATCCAAGTCCCACGGTGCTTGCACCTCATCTCTCAGTTCTCTCATGCTTATTGCTATCACCATCTTCTTGTATGCATTTTTACTATATGTTACATACGCTACTAGATTATATCAAGGACCTTGTGGCTTTGGTAAATCTGAAATTTGAGTTCCCCATCATCAAAAACAATGATGATTCCAGAGGAGTCTTAGTCATACGGATAGGCCGTTGAGCCATCTAAGACTGGGGACGATGGTTCCCTTTTACGAGTTGATGCGCGGATAAACGAGCTTCGGCTTAGTATCAGCTCGCGAAATTGGTTTCTTGACTCAGTCTTGGCAGCTTAACAATATTATCCTTGATTATCTTATATTTTAATTTATTTTAATTTTTTCCTTTAAACCCAGCATGCATTCATATAGGACTTTGAATCAACATTGGAAAATCATTCTGATAAGTTAATTTGGAGAGTCAAATTGATCTTAATCTTCCCAAATATGAGATATTCATTGCTGAATTGAATCCTCAGTTCGCCTTGCTGCTGTTTTGGGTCATTTTCTCGAAAGCTCCTTGTTTGAATTTCTATCCTCTTATTTCAATCTTTTCCCTTGATCCACCTTGGCTGCAGCACGTCCACATTGGCTGGTAACCGCACCCCAATGGTGAAACCTACAGGTTTGTGACTTGGGATACTTCCACCGCGCTGGAAGTTGATCATCTTCTTTTATCTCCTTTGTGCCCGCGTGCACACTCCTTCTTTTATCCAAACATCGTTGATTTCATTGAATTTTCCGAGATTGCTTCATCTCAAGCTTTTGATTTAATTCTCATCAAGTGATGTTGATTGCATGTCTCATCACACCTTGACATCTACTTTTCAGTTTGTTCTGCTCCCTTGCAAAGCAGACGCCAAGGCGGGGCAGCTGTAGACACGCCAAAATCGACGTTACTGTGGGTACATCTCGTATCGCCTTGTAATGCCCCAATTTGACCCTCAAATTAACTTTGTTTGAGTGGTTTTTCTCACTTTTCTTGGATTTCTCCCCTTTTCCTCTATTTTCCTATTTTTCCCTATTTTTTTCAGATTTCCTGGGCATTTTTCTCTTTTTTTTAGAATTAACGGCGTGAGAGGGGGCGTCATTTTAATTAACGGCTCGGCCAAGGGCGTTTCTTTTAAAATAGACGACTACCAATAGGGGCGTTAATTAAACAAATAACGACTTAAGGGTGGGCGTCAATTATATTCTGAAGTCTATACACCCCTCCGTTTGTTCCACTGCCTTCCCTTCGTCTCATTCTCTGTCTTCCTTCTTCGTTTCACAGCCAGAGTCTATACACCACCTGTTCATTCGTCTCCATTTCCACAAAGTCTACACGTCCTTTCCATTTCCACTAAGTCTATACATTGCGTCCCTTTTCATCCTTCTTCCCAAAGTCTATACATTCCCTTTCCCCTTCCATTCTTCCCAAAGTCTATACACCCATTCTTCCTTCCCAAAGTCTATACACCCATTCTTCCTTCACAAACCAAGTCTGTACATCCCATTCTTCCTTCACAAACAAAGTCTATACATTCCCTTTCCCCTTCCTTCACAAGCCAAAGTCTATACATTCTCCACCTCCTCACAAGCCAAAGTCTGTACACTCCTCTCCTTCTCACACGCCCAAGTCTATACATTCTGTCTCTCTATTTTCCACCGTCCACCCACAAAAAACATAAATAACGCCCCTATGAAAGTCGTCCTTTTTTTTAATTCACGCCTTGAGCAAGGGCGTCTTTAAGAATTAACGGCTTGCTTAAGGACGCCCCTTTTGCATTGGACGCCCATCAGTGGAGGCGTCATTTTCTGAAATTTTATCTAAAGGACGTTGATATTTAACGCCGTTGGAGCAGGCGTCTCCTCGTCATTTTTCAAATAAGGAAGGTTTTATTGCTAAAATTAAATTCATGAATTAACACCTTTGTCCCAGTCGTGATTTCAATTAACGCCTCAAGACATGTCGTCAATTTCAATTAACGCCCGTCTGGGAGTCATCTTTTACCTTTCCGTGTCCTGTTCGAAAGAACCTTTCCTGAAGAGTTCCCTGTCTGTTTTGGTCACCGTGCTCGATTGGGGAAGTAGAGTCCTTGTCGTAGTTGATTATTGCCCGTTCTAATCCCACCGGATTTGTGGTTTGTGCCCTATAAATAGAGCCCTGCGGCTCTCGTTCGAGGGGTTTTGGTTTTGATCTTTTTACAGGGAGATGCTGCTGCTGCTTGGCACAGGAGGGAGCTCCCCACGTCCAAAAGTTTCAGCTCTTGAAAGCTTCCTCCCGAATGCATATCAAAGCCAATGCACAGACATGCTTCTCCATCTTATTGCCTCTTTGCCCCACTGATTATTTTTGTCTTGCTTTATTCTTTTGTGTTAATAGCATGCATTCATCTTAGTCATTGTTATGCTGTCAAACTCCCTTCTCAACCACGTTGAGACTCCCACAGTGCAACTCTTGCACACCTCCATATTTGCATATCATTCATCATATGTTTTTATCCTACCCTTTGCATAGGGGTTTAAGGGCCAACACCCAACAAGGTGTGTTCTTATACATGATTTTCATGCTCATCTTTATTATGAATTTGATGCTACACTCAGCTTGGTTCTAATCCATATTCTTTATTGGTGTTTGTTAATTTTGCAAGGGTAATCAATCAAGGAAAACTCTCTTCATCGGCCGGCCGATCGGAAGAGAAAGGTGCACTCACAATCTCCCCCGCATTTGAGGTATTTATATTCGCGATCCCTCCCTTTTATTATTGTTTATATCCTTTGAGACCCTCGCGTCTCTGGCGATCACTCTCCTTATTAGCACCTCGTGCATGTCATAATTCTTTTTATTTTTAATTATCTTAAGTGGATTTCTTAGAATCTACAGACACCAGGCGGCCGGCTTTGGAGGAGGCCGCAGAGGTGATCGATCTCGACAATGACTCGGCCGCCAACGAGTCGCGATCTCCCGAGGGGCGCACCCGAGCCCGAGGTAAGGGCAAGAGGATGCCTCAAGAGGGGTCTTCCAGGCCGCGGGGGGCCAAACGCAAGGATCCCATGGAGGGTATGATACGGGACGCCGTAAACGCCAAGAAGCGGGCCAAGAAGGTCGGATCCGTCCCCGTCGTCGAAGGTGGCTCTAGCTCGGCGGCTCTCCCATCTGCCGAGCGAGAGGGGGCCGAGGAGGTTGGGGCTGCTCCTGCGGTCGGCGATGATGCTGGCTCGGCTCCCCCTCGGTCGGAGCCGAGGGGGCCGAGGTTGCTCCTGCGATTGGCAGCGGCGCTGGCCCGGCTCTCCCCTCGGCAGAAGCCGAGGGGGCCGTGGATGAGGCAGGTGACGCTGGGGCTACGGCCGTGATTGAGGCGTTGATTGAGGCAGGCGACGCACCAGGTGGCGGTGTAGGTGTCAAACCGGTCCAGGCTGGGGGGTCACAAGAAAAAGTGACGCAGCCCCAACCGACCGAGGCACGAGGGGCGAACGAAGCCGCGGCTCGATCTGGGCCGCCCGACGGGACGCCGACAGAAGAGGGGGTCTCAATTCCGGCGGCTTTGGAGAGGCTCGGCATCTAGGGCCCTCTGTATCAGGTATGTCGCAGTATAGCCGCGAAGGTGAGGGAGGGAGACAGGCAACACTCCCCGTCCGCGGCCCTCGAGATGGTTATGGAGGGCGGATTGGTCCTGGCCCGGATGGGGGCCACTATGGCAGAAGCTTATGCTTGGTCGGAGTCAGAGCGGGCGAACCTGGCCTGGACTCTTGGTGGGTCTAACAGGAAGATGGCTCGGCTTGCCGAGGAGCGTGATGGGCTTCGGCTGGAGCTTTCCTCAGTGAGGGAGCTAGCGCGGGCGAGCCAGGTGGAGGCCCGGGTACTGATCGATCAGCTAGGCCCGCGAATCACTCGAGAGGAAGAGCAGGCTTCTTGAAGAGGAGCGCATTGCTCGCATCGGGCTAGATGGCTGGTGGGAGGCCGAGCGCGCCGAGCTGGTGGACCGAGCGGAGGAAGCCGAGCGCCTTCGGCGGGAGGCCGAGGCTGATCGGGCCGAGGCGGAGAAGCAGGCAGCGGAGGTCGAGAAGCAGATGGCTGAGGCCGAGTGGAGGTTAGCCAAGGCGGAACGGGAGAAGGCTGAGCTCGCTGGTAGAGTGGGATCGGCCGGGGCGGAGGCGCTTGAGCAGTACAAATGCTCGGAGGCCTACCGGGTCGACCTTAAGGAGGCTGCCCTCCCCTACTACGAGTTAGCACTTCGCCGAGGCATCCGCAAGGGGTTCAAGCAAGGCTACGACCGAGCCGTCTCTTACGCCAAGGAGCAGGCGTTCGAGGCAATCGATTTCCCGTCCGGGCAATGCTATGACTCGGACTTGTCGTCCTCCAGTTCCTCTGATTCAGCATCGAAGGAAGAAGATCAGGGGGGCACTTCGTCCGAGGGGTCGCCAACTCCGGATGCCTCGGGAGGGTGCGCAACCGAGGCAGTTCCCACGCTGGTGGGGTCAGTGCCAGGGTCGACCGTCGCCGAGGGTGCCGGGGGTAGACCGTCCGAGCCTTCTACCTCCGAGCTTCAGGGTGGGCCAGAGGCCTAACGTATCTACTTTGCTTTCTCTTCTTGTATGTCTTTCCTTCTTCGAAGGAAAACTTTCCTTATTGTGTAAGAAAAAACGTAAGGCAGTAGCATCACGATGAAGACTTAACTTTTTTGTATCGCTATTGCCGTGTTTTGTTCAGCGTATCTGCAGTAGTTGGAAAGTGCCGATACTTTCTGCATGGATCTCGCATGATGGTTGGGTGAGCGCCTGTCAGGGTGGCTTTCCATTTTCTCATGCTTTGAATGTTTGGCCGTTTCGTGTATCTCGCTGGGGCGAAAATGAGGAGTTTTACGGTGACCGTTCATAGGGAAAGGTCCCTTTGGCATGTTTTCGAGGGGCGAATCATTTAAGGCAAATAGCCTCCCTTTGCCTATAAAAGGTCTGAAGGGCGTCCCTTCCTCTCCATCGCTTAGGGTTTTCCTTGACAGTCTTTTCTCATTCCTTCTTCATGTAGCACTGTGCCATTATATTCGAAGCATGGAAGATGCTCTGGAAGATGAGGCTGCCGATAATGGAGGGCAGAGAGTCCTTGCCGCTTTGGGTTTAAAGAGGGTTCGACGGTCGACGGGCGAGGTTAAAGAGGGTTCGACGTGTGAAGACACGTCGTCTTCTTCTATCAACTTCGGTCGGCGTTTGCGGGGGGAGGCGTGATGGCGGACGGATGGGGGAATCAGGCATCCATGCCGCCCATCCCTTCCCGCTCGCTCCCTGGAGGGGATCTCTCTCAAAATTCCTCTCCACTTCCTGCTTCTCCTCTCTTCTGCAGCCTCTTTCTCCCTCTTCTGCCCTCCTCATCATTTCTTTCACTCTTCGGGGGGTGCCTGCACTCTCTGCCTTCCAAAGAGTTGGCAGATTGGCATAGAGGAGGCCTTCATTTGCATTCCCTCTTCCCCTTCCTCCATCTCTGTCAACTTGGAAGGTAGCCTTCTCCTTCCTAATGACGCGGCGGCAACGTGGGAATGGATCGACGGCAGCTCCGGGAATGCGAACGGGACGGGAACGGATAACTTGCTATCTCACACAGCTCGGCCTCACACCGGACGGTCTCACACCGGGCGACACTCAGATCTCACAAAAATGAGAAGAGAGGGAAGGAGAGTGGTGAACAAAGGGGCAAGGCTCCTTTAACACAAGCATTCATTCATTCTTCATATCATGTCTCGTAACATACCCTTGGCCTCCTATTTATAGGAAAGACCCATTACACACATACCTTCCTTATTTCCCTTATTTGCATATCTATCCTAGTCTAATAAAACAAAACCCACCCACCTCACTTTGACTTGTGGGTTTGTGGACATGCAAGATTGCACGCCCGTATGTCCCGACTAGTCCAGCATTAACAACGGCTTCAACTGAAGAAACTACGTGGAAGAGGGCCATCCCGACTCCCCGAACACATATACACTGCCGTGAAGCTATCTCCGGAGTCACGACAGCGAAGAGAAATCAACCCCCAGGAGCCCCACAATCCGTGGGCCTTGAAGAAAATCAAACGGGCCACAACTCAGTGCTCCCAACAGGCTCAGAACTGCCCATTTAGCCCTTCAGCGGCACGCCCCTGGCCCCTTTCAGCGGTACGCCCTTGGGCCTTCAGCGGCACACCCTCTGCCATGTTTAGCGGCACGCCCTTGGGCCTTCAGCGGCACACCCTCTGCCCTGTTCAGTGGCACGCCCTTGAGCTCTTCAGCGGCACGCCCTGGCAGCTCTTCAACGGCACGCCCTCAGGCCCCCCCCCTCCAGCGGTACGCTCTTTCAGCGGCACGCACTTTAGGCTCTCCAGCGGCACGCTCGCTGTGTCTTTCAGCGGCACACCTTTTTGGCCCTCTAGCGGCACACTTGTTGAGCCTACCAGCGGCACGGCCTTCAGGCTTTTTCAACGGCACGTCCGGCAAAACAACGTGACGCCCATGCCCCACAGATCTTTGGCGCGCAGTGGGCTGTCCGATGTGTCGGACGGGGGTTGGGCCACGTAGGCTACTCCCCTGACACCGAGGACGACGGGTCACATCCCCAATCAATGCCTCCGGTTTCCTGCCTCCGACTACCGTGCTCGAATGCCTCCGTCGTGAGGGGTATAAAAGCCCCTCTCCTTCGACACGAAAAAGAGGAGGAGGAGGCAGACACACGCGCAGACAGTGAAAGGGAGAAGAGAAGAAGAGAAAGAGAGGAAGAGGGAGAAGAAGAAGAGAAGAGAAGAAGAAGCGGAGGGGAGGCTCTGCCCCCCCCCCCCCCCTGCTGCTCCGTCCTCCGTCGTCCGCGCAGAGAGAAGAAGAGAAAGAGAAAAGAGGAGAAGAGAAAAAGAGAAAGAGAAAAAAAGGAGAAGAAGGAGAAGAGAAGAAGAGGGAAGAGAGGAAGAGAGGGGAGAGGGCTCGCCGCTCCCCCCATCGCCGCCGTCTGTGCGAAGAAAGAGGAAAGGAAGAGAGGGGAGAGCGCTGCCGCTCCACCTGCCGCCACCGCCTGAAGAGAAGAAGAAAAAGAAGAGAAAGAAGAGAAGAAGAAAAGGGGGGAGAGGGCCTGCTGCCCTTCCCCTCCCCGCTGCAACCTCTGCTCATTTGCCTAAAGGAAGACGCCCTTCCGTTTCTCCTTGGACATCCAGGCCCAACGCTTCTATCCTGAGGCCCCTTGAGTCTCTCTCCCTCCTGCCAAGATTTCCTTCGGCCTAACCAACCAGCATCCCCGGTCCACCCTTAGCCCTTCTGGCCGGCATGCCCAGCCTTCCACCTTGCCCGGTGCACTGTGGTGTAAGGTTTCACACAGCACCTACGGGCGACGCAGCGGATAACAAAAATTTAATTTGCCCGATTCCGGTGTTATAGAAAGCTTAATCTGTGCTCTAATCGGTGTTTCTAATACCCTAATTACGGGTTGCGTGTTTCACCTTGCGCGGAACGACGCTGTCCGCTAAGCCCGATGCAGAGCAACCGAGCCGCACAGCTGTACGGCCTCTAGAACAGATCCACACGGACCCTTGCGCAGCGACGGTACCTCCCCGGCACGACCTTCCCCGGCTCTATCACCTTCTGGAGAGAGAGAGAGCAAAAGGGAGAAAGGGGGAGGCTAATCCTCCTCTTAAGCTTATGTGCTTGCTTAAGCTTAAGAGGTTGGAAGAAGTGAAGGCTCGAATGAGCTTCACGTAGGTAGCTATATATAGAGTTTATGTTTATTAGAAAAGAGTTCTAAAAGACCAAAACTGTATATATGTCCTATCTCATATTATACATATGTATTAAACTCCGTTTACACTCCTTTCCAAAAGGAATTAAAAGGAAATAATACATACATTTGTATAATAATTATCCGTCACCCAAGAATCCATTGTGTGTGATCCTCTAGGCCCACAGTCACTCTAGTTTAAGGCCAATTAACTTCTAATTCCTAATTAGAAGTAAATTAAACGTATTATTCGCTTCTACAAGAGCCGAATAATAGTTTAATTCATTCCGAACCTTCGATCATGTTGGGTCAAGCAAATCCGCGTGATCCTAGAGGACGCCGGGTTTAAACTAGCCTGTATGGTACCTGTAAGTCCACAGTTACCACATCGATATAATCCCTCGCTCCTTCTATGAGTCTGGTACGATCGAGGGTACGGTATCTGTCAAACCCCATGATCGTGCCATTTGACTATGACCTCCTTAAAGTGTATGATGTCCGTTCTAAACGAACTCACACGACCCTGGCCAGGGATTTAACGGAGCGTCAATGTCATGACACATTAACTGTCTGATATATACCCGACAGTGAGCGATCCCTTCTTGACCATTGATGATCTTCACACGTATCCTGGAGTGGTTAATGACTCGGCAACTCATGACTTATGGTTAAAGTCACTTAGCTAAATAATTAAACCATTCCAATCCTCGTGTAAGATCCGATCAATGTCTCAGGTCAAAGGACCAACGATGCTACTGTGACCGTTGGATCTTCAGTTGACATTAGGTATAATCAGCCATCTGAAGATCCAATAGCGGATCAGTTCAGTGCACATCCTCCAAGGACATACACCTACACATATGTGTTGGTGCCCCGCACCAATGACCATGAGACTGGTCACTGACACATCATGTGTACTGGTTTAATAGGTAATCAAAGTCCCCGAGTGATTACCCTCCAACCAGGAACAGTTTAAGGTATGTGTTCATGTAAAGTAAGTCTCATGTTCGAGATCCAATCTCGAGCACTTTACAACCACATATCCTAGGGACAACGTAAAGTAACACAATCACATATTTACGCTCAAACACCACTTTATTAATGAACAAGATCGTACAACTATTGGGCCTACCCGACCCGAAATTGACCTGTAGCACACCAACACTAACAATCTCCCACTTGAACTACAGCCAATTGCCCACAACTTTGAGGCCCATCTTATCCCGATGACGCTCAAATACAGTCTGTGTCAAAGGCTTAGTCAGTGGATCTGCTATGTTGTCTTCTGACGGTACACGTTCTACCATCACATCTCCACGATCAACAATCTCCCGAATAAGGTGAAAGCGCCTGAGAATATGCTTTGACCTTTGGTGAGATCTCGGTTCCTTCGCCTGGGCGATGGCCCCATTATTATCACAAAATAACGGGATGGGAGCTGTTATCTCGGGAACTACGCCAAGTTCCATGATGAATTTCTTCATCCAGACGGCTTCCTTAGCAGCTTCAGCTGCAGCAATATATTCTGCCTCCGTCGTCGAATCTGCAGTCGTATCTTGCTTGGAGCTTCTCCAACTGACTGCCCCTCCATTCAACATGAATACAAATCCAGACATGGATTTGCAGTCATCTGGATCTGACTGGAAACTAGAATCTGTGTAAGCTCTAAACTGTAGGTCCTCTCCTCCATAAAGCAGAAAAAGATTCTTAGCCCTTCGCAGGTACTTAAGGATACCCTTTACTGCCTTCCAGTGCTCTTCGCCTAGATTTGCCTGATATCTGCTGACAATGCTTAAAGCATTGGCAACATCAGGCCGTGTATATAGCATTGCATACATGATTGACCCTATCGCCGAAGCATAGGGTACCTTATTCATGTGTGCGACCTCCTCAGAAGTTTTAGGACTCATCCCCTTGGATAGGTAAATTCCATGTCTCATGGGAATGAGACCTCTCTTGGAATTTTCCATCCTAAACCTTTTGATGATAGTGTCTATGTACATGGATTGAGATAATCCTAGCATCCTTTTAGATCTATCTCGATAGATTTTAGATCTATCTCGATAGATCCGTATGCCCAGCACATAGGATGCTTCTCCCAAATCCTTCATGGAGAAGGTCTTGGACAGCCAAGACTTAGTTGATGTCAACATCGCTACATCATTCCAAATGAGTAAGATGTCATCAACATAAAGGACCAAGAAGGTCACTGAGCTCCCACTGACCTTCTTGTAAACACAGGGTTCATCTTCATTCCGAATGAAGTTGAAAGATTTGACAGCCTCGTCAAATCTTAAGTTCCAGCTTCTAGATGCCTGCTTTAATCCATAAATAGACCTTTGAAGTTTGCATACCTTATTAGGATATGGCTTGGAGGTGAATCCCTCAGGCTGTACCATGTACACCTCTTCTGACAGGTTTCCATTAAGAAAAACTATCTTCACATCCATTTGCCAGATCTCATAATCTAGGTATGCAGCAATGACAAGGAGGATTCTGATTGACTTAACCATGACTACCGGCGAAAACGTCTCGTCATAGTCAATGCCTTGCCTTTGACGATATCCTTTCGCCACTAGTCAGCCTTGTATGTGTCAACCTGTCCATCTGCACCGATTTTCCTTTTGAAAATTCATTTGCAGCCGATAGGGACCTTCCCTTCGGGTACATCAACTAAGTTTCAAACTTTATTGGTGTATATGGACTGGATATCTGAATCCATTGCCTCTTGCCATTTCTCGGAGTCTACACTATGGATCGCCTCCTGGTACGACTGAGGATCATCATCCTCATCGATACATACCTTAGAGGACCCCTCTGAGACATGTCCAACATATCTCTCAGGTTCTCTCGGTAGTCTACCAGATCTCCGTAGTGTCAGTGTTTCATCTTGAATATGATCAACCGATACAGTCTCATCTAATGAGTTTGTGTCTATGGGTTGTGGTTCTTGGACCTCGTCCAATTCTATCTGGCTCCCACTATTTTTCTGGAGTAGATATTCTCTTTCCAGAAATATAGCACTCTTGGCCACTAAGACCCTTTGCTCAGAAGGGTGATAGAAATAATATCCAAACGTCTCCTTTGGATATCCCACAAACCTACACTTATCGGTTCTCGACTCAAGCTTATCACTCTCGTTCTTCTTTACATGAGCAGGACACCCCCAAATTTTAATGTGATTAAAATTTGGTTTCCTGCCCTTCCATATCTCATATGGTATAGAAGGAACTGATTTACTTGAGATCCTATTCAATAAATAAGCCGCAGTCTCTAACGCATAGCCCCAGAGAGACAAGGGTAGTCCTGACATAGACATCATGGATCGGACCATGTCTAACAAGGTCCTGTTTCTCCTCTCGGATACACCATTATGTTGTGGTGTATACGGTGGAGTCCACTGAGAAACTATTCCATGGTCTTTAAGATAAGAAGTGAATTCATGGCTTAAGTATTCACCTCCTCGATCCGATCGAAGAGCCTTAATACTTTTGCCTGTCTGTTTCTCTACTTCATTCTTGTATTCCTTAAACTTCTCAAAGGCTTGTGACTTATGTCTCATTAAATACACATAGCCATATCTGGAGAAGTCATCAATAAAATAAATGAAATAGAGATAACCTCCTTTTGCTTCTATAGACATGGGTCCACACACATCCGAGTGTATGAGCTCGAGAAGGTCAACAGCCCTCTCACCATGTCCACCAAAAGGAGCCTTGGTCATTTTCCCCTTGAGACACGACTCACAGGTATCAAATGGCTTGTATTCAAACGAATTCAAATACCCATTTGAGTGTAAGTGAGAGACTCTTTTCTCACCTACATGACCAAGTCTGCAATGCCATAGATATGCAGAATTCACTTCATCAGTATTAGAAATTTACATAACATTAGAACGTGTATCTAATACATAAAGACCATTGACTAATGAACCATCGGCTATAATCAAACCATTATTCATTATAGAGCACCAAGTGCTATTAAAAGTCAATGTATATCCAATGTTATACAAGCCAGAGATTGAAATAATGTTCTTAATAATATTAGGAACATGATAACAGTCATTCAGCTCCAGAATGACTCCTGAAGGTAAACTGAGGCGTGTAGTCCCGACAGCTTTGGCAGAAACCAAAGCTCCATTTCCCATCCTCAGTTCAATCTCCTTTTTGCCCAATCGCCTTCTATTTGCCAGCACCTGCACAGAATTACAGATATGAGATGCACATCCAGTATCCAATACCCATGATGTGGATTCCATATATGACAAATTAAGGTCTATGATAAAAATACATTCATTTAGAATTGCCTTGCAATTCCTTTTTCAATGCCCAGTTTCCCCGCATCGAAAATATTTGTCTTCCTTTTCATTCTTCTTACCCTTCCCTTTGTCAACTTTGGCGAGTTGCTTACCCGTGGCCTTTTTCTTTCCCTTCCCTTTGTTACTCGTGGTGGATATTTGAGAGGCCTTCCTTTTCTTGTTGGCCCGGCCAATAACCATTACAGACGAAGATGGTTTATCTTTCTGCATGGTTCCTTCAGCACTCTTTAACATATTGAGCAGCTCTGGGAGAGTTGCTTCAATCCTGTTCATGTTAAAGTTCATGATGAAGGAAGAAAAGGAATCGGGCAATGACTAGAGTATAAGATCAATGCATAGTTCAAGATCCAACTTGAACCCCAATGCATTGAGTCTTTCAATCCACTCCATCATTTTCAGTACATGGGCCTGCACTGATGAACCCTCAGACATCCGTGTCCTGAAAAGCCTTTTTGAGATGTCATACCTCTCAATCCTACCCTGCTCCCCGAAGAGCTGGCGTAGATTGAGAAGTATACTTCTACAATCAGTCTTTTCAAATTACCTCTGTAGCTCGGGAGCCATAGAGGCCAACATGTAACATTGGGCAAGGGATGAGTCCTCAGACCACTTGGCATAAGCCAGTAACTCGCCCTCGTCGGCATCAGGAGCTGGCTCAGAGTGAACCGTGTCCAACACGTACGTAATATTTTCGGCGGTAAGGACTATGCGTAGGTTACGCAGCCAATCCAAGTAGTTCGGTCCAGTTAATCTATTTGCATCCAAGATGCCGCGGAGGGGGTTGGACGACAACATTGTAATCTGGATAAGAAATAAAAGACAACTTAGCATGTGTTCAAATTCTAACTTAGATATAATTTTCTATCTTAGTTAGTCCCACTATTTTTCAGTCGAACTATATAACCCTCAGTATATAGAACGGGAGATCAACGAGATCAACCTAGTGGGTCGGAATCCTAATGAGACTGATGTACGACCTTGTGGAAAGCACAACAAGCCATACACCATCTCAAGGGCAGTCAACAGGCACTTGCATCTAATGCAATATCCGAAATTCGGCCCCCGAGAAATCATCCCCTTGTGGAAAGCACAACAAAGGATATTCTCGGTTAGATCTAACCATCATTACTACATAGCAATGAGTTCATGACCCGACCCTTGTGGAAAGCACAACAAAGCCGAGTTCAATTCCTCACCCCATTGAGGCCGAGCCTTGGAGTTTAATCCCGCCCCCAAACTCATGGATCTTGTGGAAAGCACAACAAATCCATGAAATGAAGACGTTCATTCACTCTATAATGATGGAGGGCCACGACGACTCCTAGAGCCACGCTTACCAGATCTAAAATTTAAACGCGAGGGAATTTAATTTTATCTTGATCTCACCCTAGGTGGTAATATAAATATATCCAATATATTTACCGTACCTAGTAGTTTGCACAAAATAAATGTATCCAATGTAAAAATAAACGCAAGTGATCGTGGACTTTAACCCTAATGTAACTAAGACATCCGGCGCGCTTCCGAAGCAGCTGGATCGTCCTCGTCGGGTGTGCTCCACGCTTTCAGACTCCGATGCCGCATTAATTACAACTTTTACACGGCACGCAGGCCGGAAAAATTAATTTACATGTGACTCAAATTCCAGCAGCCCTTAGGGCGAGTACAACAATGGAGGAAGATAGAAGTACATTGGAATTTTAACAGAGAGAGAAAGGAGGTTCGCAGACCCCAATTAATTACATTAATCCAAGTCCATGATCACTTGCCAACCCATTCAAATAAAATCAATCAAGGGTTATTTTCTAAAAATAATCCTTACTTTTGAATTTAAAAATGGGATGTGCAAACAAAAACAGGCTAGCTTTGTTTAATTTTAAAAATCAAAGCATGATTAACTAAAATTAAACACACAAGCAGGCCAATACAAGATAATTAAAGTAGAGCACGTAAGGAACTATCATTTTCTACAGGGGCATCTAATTGAGATAATTAATTAAATTTAAATTTAAATTTAATTATCTAATAATCAAATTTAAATTCAAAATTTAAACATGCCAATAATTTTAAATTTAAATGCAAACAAATTATCCAATAATTTTTGTTTGAAAATAAATTTAAAATAATGTAATTATCCTCAATTAGTAATTTTCTAAAATTCAAAATTTGAATTTAATAATTATCTAATAATTAAAATTCAAATAAATGAATTTTTCAAATTTAACTTCAATAAAATTTAAAATTTAAATTTTCTAATAATCTAATAATTAAAAATTCAATAATTAAATTTTACTGAAGTAACTTCAATTATTACTATTTTATCACAAGGTAAATAGTAATTATCTCACCTCGATAAATTCAATATGGTTAAATAAAAATTAACTTTTGACATTTACCAACGAGATAACACAATTTAACCTACTAGATAAAATCCTATTTAATTTACTGAACATTTTAATATATATATCTAATATATATATTAATATATGTATCAATAAATTAAAAATGAAGCAAAAATTTTTTTTAAAAAAAATAATAAAAAAAATACCCCCGCAAAGGGGGGGGATGCGGCCGCCCACGCGGATGGCGTGGGCGCGCCCGCGCCCGCTCGCACGCGGGCGCCCTCGTGGCGGGCGCCCGCCGCGTGGCTGGCGCGGCCCGCCACGCGACGCGCCCGCAAGCGGGCGCCTGCGTGGCGGGCGCCGCCCCGCCCGCCCCCGCGGTCAGTGCCCGTGGGCGCTGACCGCGGCTGCCGCGTGCGCCGCCCACGCAGCGCACGCGGCGGGCGCACTGCACCCAGGGCGCAGTGGGAACAACGGGCCCTTAAAAATTTTTTTTTTTAAATTTTTTTTTTAAAAAAAATTTACTGCTTGGATGCCCAGCATCCTTGAAGAACAGAGACGCCTAGATCTCTTTCAACAAATAATAATAGAAGATTTTATTGTCCCTAAAGCATGGTCCTAAACGACGCTAAAACACCGACCAGAGCGTAGACCTGGCTCTTATACCACTGTAAGGTTTCGCACAGCACCTACGGACGACGCAGCGGATAACAAAAATTTAATTTGTCCGATTCCGGTGTTATGGAAAGCTTAATCTGTGCTCTAATCGGTGTTTCTAATACCCTAATTACTGGTTGCATGTTTCACCTTGCGCGGAACGACGCTGTCTGCTAAGCCCGATGCAGAGAAACCGAGCCGCACAGCTGTACGGTCTCTAGAGCAGATCCACACATACCCTTGCGCAGCGACGGTACCTCCCCGGCACGACCTTCCCCGGCTCTATCACCTTCTGGAGAGAGAGAGAGCAAAAGGGAGAAAGGGGGAGGCTAATCCTCCTCTTGAGCTTATGTGCTTGCTTAAGCTTAAGAGGTTGGAAGAAGTGAAGGCTCGAATGAGCTTCACATAGGTAGCTATATATAGAGTTTAGGTTTATTAGAAAAGGGTTCTAAAAGACCAAAACTGTATATATGTCCTATCTCATATTATACATATGTATTAAACTCCGTTTACACTCCTTTCCAAAAGGAATTAAAAGTAAATAATACATACATTTGTATAATAATTATCCGTCACCCAAGAATCCATTGTGTGTGATCCTCTAGGCTCACAGTCACTCTAGTTTAAGGCCAATTAACTTCTAATTCCTAATTAGAAGTAAATTAAACGTATTATTCGCTTCTACAAGAGCCGAATAATAGTTTAATTCATTCCGAACCTTCGATCACGTTGGGTCAAGCAAATCCGCGTGATCCTAGAGGACGCCGGGTTTAAACCAGCCTGTCTGGTATCTGTAAGTCCACAGTTACCACATCGATATAATCCCTCGCTCCTTCTATGAGTCTGGTACGATCGAGGGTACGGTATCTGTCAAACCCCATGATCGTGCCATTTGACTATGACCTCCTTAAAGTGTATGATGTCCGTTCTAAACGAACTCACACGACCCTGGCCAGGGATTTAACGGAGCGTCAATGTCATGACACATTAACTGTCTGATATATATCCGACAGTGAGCGATCCCTTCTTGACCATTGATGATCTTCACACGTATCCTGGAGTGGTTAATGACTCGGCAACTCATGACTTATGGTTAAAGTCACTTAGCTAAATAATTAAACCATTCCAATCCTCGTGTAAGATCCGATCAATGTCTCAGGTCAAAGGACCAACGATGCTACTGTGACCGTTGGATCTTCAGTTGACATTAGGTATAATCAACCATCTGAAGATCCAATAGCGGATCAGTTCAGTGCACATCCTCCAAGGACATACACCTACACATATGTGTTGGTGCCCCGCACCAATGACCATTAGACTGGTCACTGACACATCATGTGTACTGGTTTAATAGGTAATCAAAGTCCCCGAGTGATTACCCTCTAACCAGGAACAGTTTAAGGTATGTGTTCATGTAAAGTAAGTCTCATGTTCGAGATCCAATCTCGAGCTAACTTTACAACCACATATCCTAGGGACAACGTAAAGTAACACAATCGCATATTTACGCTCAAACATCACTTTATTAATGAACAAGATCGTACAACTATTGGACCTACCTGACCCGAAATTAGCCTGTAGCACACCAACACTAACATGTGGTTCCACCAACCCGACACACGCTGAACCCCCAGCGGCACACCTTGGCCCCCGTTCACCGGCACAACCCCTGGGAGCCTTCCCCGGCACAGCCCATGCCCCCAGCCCGGCACAGCTTCCTGGCCGGTACACCCCCCCATTGGCCGGCACACTGCCCTTTGGTTCTTCGCCCGGCATACCCTCCATGTGCCTCCAGCGGCACGCCTTTGGCTCACCCGCTCGTCGGCACGGTCCCCCTTGGCCTTTGCCCGGTGCACCCTCTATAGGCCTTCGACGGTACGCCCCAGGCAGGCCTTCACCGGCACACTCTGGCCTCCCCCAGCCCGGCACGCCCTCTCGTGCCTTCCTTGCCCGACACATCAGTCCCCAACCCCTCCTTCTTGCTCGGTGCACTCCCTCTTTGGCTAGTCCTAGGAGTAGTCTTCCACTCGCCGGTCCCTCCGAGTTTTCCGAGGTTTTTATTAAGGTGTTGCCGCTCTCGGGCGCCCACTTCCAGTTGTCGGGTTCCGCCACTCCTTGTGGGCGCGTTCCCTGTATCTCTCTTACGCTCGGGTCAAGGGGAGGTGTTGCCGAATTTTTGTTAGAAACAATAACATGTTAACAAGATAAAAGAAAAAATAACAAACAAATAAAAAAGAGAACAACGGTAAAACGCTTTAACCAAAGCAAAGGGATCGCAACCAACTCAAAGAGAACCAAATCGAACGACAACTAAACAACTTGAACATTCGTCATCATGGGAGAAAGAATGGAGGTTAATCAAGAGAAGAAAAGAAGAAACCCATGCAAACTTAATGAAATCAGAAAAGAAGAAAAGAAAAGCCTTAAAAGAAATGGAGGAGGAGTGGGCTCCCCATGCCCTTCGCCGGTACGCCCCTCTAGCCACCCTTGGCCGGCACGCCCTTCGCCGGTACAGCCTACAAAACCCTTCGGCGGTACGCCCTCAAGCTTCTTCGCCGGCACGCTCTCCCCTGTTCAACCCTTCGCCGGCACGCTCGGCCAGGCCCTTCGCCGGTACACCTAAGGCTCCTTCATCGGTACGCCTCCCATAGCCACCACACCTGCCCCTTCGTCAGCACCCTTGGCCAAGCCCTTCCCCGGTACACCTCCCGCGAACCTTCAGCGGCGCACTCCCTCAGCCCCCTCAACGTTGCACCCTTCCACCTTCAGCGGCAGGCTCCTTCGGCCCCCGTTTGGCCCTCCAGCGGCCCACTCTCTCTCCAGAAGAATATGTATAATAATAATAATAATAATAATAATAATAATAATAATAAAATTAATAAAAGCTATGATGAATAAATAAATCTGAATATATATATGAAATAAACAAAAAATGTAAAATAATAATAAACAAAAAAAGAGAGAAAATATAATAGTGATAATAATAAACAAAACGAATAAATCATCCGGAATAAATACATAAGAGGGAAATAAGCAATATATATATATATATATATATATATATATATATATATATATATATATATATATAATTTAAAACCCAGATAAAAAAATGGTAAAATCCACTTTGCAGCCCCGTCTCTCTCGTGACCCAGTGCTGAAGGAACAACAATGCCGCCCTTCCAGGTTGGGCCTGAGTCTTGGGAATTATCCTGAAATGGCCATGGACCGACCTCGTCTCGGGCTGACATTCCGATTAAACCGGACTCGTTTCTCAGGCCGGATCCCTTCCGAGCCACTACCAAAATTACCGCACGCTCGGCAGACATTTGAACGGGTTCACCTCGATTTTCGCCGCGTTTCTATTACGGACCTGTGTCTGAACATGAAAAGACCCGTGAGCAACCAATATGGCCGACGGCTCCCTCCCCGACATGGTCGTGAGCCGGCATTGCTCCGGGCCGATAGCCCGTTAAATTGGATTTATTCTAATGGGATTCGTTCCCGTTCTTTCATTGAAATTGCCGTAAACTCGGCATACATTTGTACGGGATCGTTTCCATCCACGTCGTACTTTCAATATGGGCCCTTGCCCGAACATGAAAAGGTCAGTGAGTGACCGACAAAATCGGAATAGAACGAGACGGTCCTCGCCACCCCTGGACCCCTTCCATGGGGATATCAATAAGACCTCCGTGGGCCACGCTTAGACCTCGGGTCCGTCCCAATTGTGGTCGCCGTTTGGCTCATATCCTCGGTCTATAGCTCGCTTCCTTCGAACATGTTTCGGTTTTGAAATTTGGTCCCGGGACTCTTCCCCGTTGCCCTCCGGCACCGGGAACATTAATGATGCCCACGCAAGCCTCGTTTGGACCACGGGAGGCGCCCCCGGTATGGTCCCGACTCGATCTCGCACCGGGCCAATAAATTCGCTAGTTTCCTGCTATACTAACCAAGATTTAACCGAATATTTTCAGTGTCTCGGAATAATGTATTTTCCGTATCACGGCATACATATGTTCCAGGTCCTCCTGCAACGATTATGATATTCTCAAGCCGGATACCTGTCCGAATATTAAACGGTCTCCTGAATGACCGATATGTTTCGAACGCTCGCTTCCCTAGACACATGGCTTTTCAATTGATTCAAGGGATATTCCCCGTTGCCCCTTGGCACCGGAAATATTAATGACGCTCATGCAAGTCTTGTTTTGACCGCGGGGGGCCCACCGCACTATGGTCGCAGCTTGCTCTTGCACCGGGCCAACAGATTTACTGGTTTTTGACCGCCCCAATCGAGGCTTAGCCGAACGTTTTCCGTTCTTCCGAACAATAAATTTGCCGTACCTCGGCATACACGCGGTCCGATTTTCCCGCGACAACTGCGATTTTCTCGAGACGGACATTCGTCCGAACATTAAATGGTCAGTACACGACCGACATGATCTCGAATGGTTCTTCTTCTCGCCCTCGCACGAGGATTTCAATACCTCGTAATAGACCTCTCATGCAATTAATTTTTTGGCCATGAGGCCCTGAATCCCGGTGATTAATCAAGGGTGTTCCCTCGTATGGGGGATGTAAACGACATCGTGACCTTTATGGCGCGGTGGGTTTTGGTCCCGACACGAACCACACAATCGTCTGACCGAGTCAGATCGAGCGCACCATGGGCTCTTCGGAGCCCGAACAAATTGTCACTTCGGTGACTGGCACGCCCACGCACTTAATAAACCAATAAACGAATGCGCCAATGATTTCAGTAAAAAGTGCGTCCACAAGTCTGGCACGCCCGGTGGGACCAAACCACCCTTCATCTCTTCGCCGGGATTTAGGGCCTCATGGCCCCCTAATAAATGATGTTTGCCTGCTTTGATGAATTGCAGGTGCTGTCTTCGCCTGCCCTATGGGGAGAAAAGTCGGACTAGGCGAAATTATCTTTGTCGCCTCGACGATGCTACTCCGAGGCACCTACAGCTTCCAGGAATCGTGGGGGGCTGTGATAAAAAAAAGAAGAGAAAGAGAAGAGAAGGGAGGGGAAATCAAGCCCGCCCGTTTCCCTCAAGAAGAAAGAGAAGAAAAGAATAAAAGAAGAAAAGAAGAAGAAGAGAAAAAAAAAGAGAGAAAAGAAAGAAGCAAAAAAAAAGGAAGAGAAAGAGCCGGCGAGAAAGGGTTGTATGGCCACGTCCGTCGAGACCCGTGCTGAATAAAGATAACCATTGTGGGGTTTATGCGGTGGAGCGAACCACTCATCCCCTCCCTGAGGGGGTGAGCGCTCTCCTGCACCTCCACCCTGGTCAATTATACAAGAAGAAGAGAAAAAAAAGAAAAAAAAGGAAAAAATAAGAAATAAAGAAGAAAGGAAGAAAAGTTGGCCAGCATCGCCGACTAAAAGAGCAAGAAGAAACCCGGCATCCCGCCCGACTCTAGGAGGCTCCAAGTCTACGGTGCAATGACCCCGCTCGTTCCTCCTTCCTGCTATCTCCATCCGGCACAAAACGGCCCCCCGAGTGGTTGTTAAAAGACCCAGCGAGCCACAATTGTAGCTTGGTGAATGGCTGCCCACTGTGGGGAATGCTTTATAGCAATGAGGCCAAGCACGGCCACCACTCCCGAAGAGAGCATGCACATACCCCGCCATGGGGGATAAAAAGAAGATATATACCCCGTCATGGGGGCATAAGAGGCAAAAAAAGAGATACACCCCATTCCCAGGGGCACATGAAGAGAATCCGCCCCGACTGAGGGGCACAAAGCAAAAGCTACACTCCGGCTTTGGGGCATTTGAAGAAGAATCCGCCCCGACATGGGGACATAAGAAGAAGTAGAGTTGCACCCCGGCTCAGGGGTATTCGAAGAGAAATACACCCCGATATGGGGGCACGTGAAGCAAAAGACATACCCCGTCAGGGGGAATAAGAAGAAAAGAATTCACCCCGGCCTGGGGACACACAAAAAGAGAAACTCACCCTGGCTTAGGGACAATTGAAAAATAAACATACCCTGCCTGGGGGCATAAAAGCCATAAAGAATATGCCCCGGCTTAGGGGCATTTGAAGAAGTCACATCCCGCTTCGGGAGCATAGGAGGCAGCAAGAATAAACTCCGGCCTAGGGGTATTAGAAGAAGAAACAAACCCCGCCAGCGGGGGCATAGAAGCCATGAAGGATACGCCCCGACTTAGGGGCATTTGAAGAAGTTGCATCCCGCTTTGGGAGCATAAGAAAGAGAAGAATACACCCTGGCTTAGGGACGATTGAAGAAGAAACATACCCCGCCAGGGGGCATAAAAGCCATTAAAAATACGCTCCGGCTTAGGAGCATTTGAAGAAGCTATATCCCGTCTTGGGAGCATAAAAAAAAAGAGTCCACCCCGGCTTAGGGGCATTTGAAGAAGGAATACATCCCAGCCTGGGGGCGCATGAAGCCAAAGACATACTCTGCCATGGGGGCATAAGAAGAAAAGAATTTACCCCGACCTGGGGACACTCTTTGAAAGAGCCACACCCTGGACTGGGGGCATACAAAGAAAGAAATTCACCCCACCTCGAGGGCACAGGAAGTAAAACACACCCCACCTTGGGGGCATAAGAAACCAAGAACATACCCCGCCATGGGGGCATTAGAAGCGGAATACATCCCCGCCCCGAGGGCATATGAAGCAACATACACCCCGCCTGGGGCATAGAAGCCATAGAGGAGACTCTCCGGCTCAGGGGCATCAGAAGAAGAAGCATGCCCCACCTGGAGGCATAGAAGCCATAAAGAACATATCTCGCCCGGGGCATAGAAGCAAGGAGGCAGGATCCACTCCGCCGTGGGGTTACACAAAGAGAGAAACCACACCCCGCCATGGGGGCATGAGAAGCAAAGACTACACCCCGCCTCGGGGGCATATGAAGCCAAGAAACATACCCCCGTCTTGGGTGTATTTGCAGAAGAAGCATACCTCGCCTCGAGGGCCTAGAAGCTATAAAGAGCACGCCCCGACTCAGGGGCATGTGAAGAGAAGTCCTCCCCAGCTCAGGGACATTTGAAGAAGAAACATACCCCGCCTGGGGGACGCAGAAGCAAAGAGACAGAATACACCTCCACCCGGGGGCACCGAAGCGAAGAGACATACATCCCGACCTGAGATCACATGAAGAAAGAATATACCCCGACTCAGGGGCATCAGAAGAAGAAACATACCCCGCCTGGGGGCATAGAAGCCATGAAGAGTATACCCCGACTTGGGGGCATTTGAAGAGAGCTACGTCCCGTACCAGGGGCATATGAAGAAGAAACATACCCCGCCTGGGGGCATAGAAGCCGTGAAGAGTATACCCCACCATGGGGGCATTTGAAGAGAGCTACACCTCGCCTCGGGGGCATTAAAAAAAACACACC
Organism: Amorphophallus konjac; assembly: GCA_022559845.1. Classification (NCBI taxonomy): domain Eukaryota; kingdom Viridiplantae; phylum Streptophyta; class Magnoliopsida; order Alismatales; family Araceae; genus Amorphophallus; species Amorphophallus konjac. Next base: position 77,012 of record JAHNEJ010001310.1, read on the forward strand.
CTGGTCTGGGGACATAGAAGCCAAAAAAATACACCCCGCCTGGGGGCACAGAAACGAAGAGGCAAAACACACCCCCTCAGGGGGGATGCATACCAAATGAAGCTACACCCCAACCTGGGGGCACATTAAGAGAAATACACTCCAGCATGGAAGCATCAATGAGAAAAGAAAAGCATAATAAAGAAAAAGACAGGCATGAGGCAGACGTGGTCCTCGAGCCCCTCTCATCACATAAAAGAAGAGAAGAAAAAAAAAGAGACATGAGGCAAACATGGTCTTTGCACCTGCCTCTCTGCAAAAGAAGAAGAGAAGAGAAAAAAAAAGTATACATGAGGCAAACATGGTCTTTGCACCTGCCTCTCTACAAAGGAAGAAGAGAAGAAGAGAAAGAAGAGTCACGAGGCACACGTGGTCTTTGCACCCGCCTCTCCACGCAAAAGAAGAAGAGAAGAAAAGGAAGAAAAGACACATGAGACAGACATGGTCCCCGAACCCGTCTAATCACACAAAAGAAGAGGAGAAAAGAAAGAATACACATGAGGCAGACGTGGTCCCCGAGCCCGTCTAATCACACAAAAGAAGAGAAAAGAAAGAATACACATGAGGCAGACGTGGTCCCCGAGCCCGCCTCTTCCCATAAAAGAAGAAGAGAAGAAGAGAAAGAACAGCCGCGAGACGAACATGGTCTTCGCACCTGCCTCCCCACACAAAAGAAGAAGAGAAGGGAAAAAGGAGACATGAGGCAGACATGCTCTTTGTACCCGCCTCTTCGTACATAAAAAAGAGAGAGAGAGAGGCATGAGGCAGACGTGGTCTCCAAACCCGCCGCTTCACAAACCCTTCTCCTCGGCTCTCGTATCCTACTACCCGACGCCTTTTGGCTCAGTTATTCCGGCCAAGGCCCACTATCAAGATTAATCCACCCGTCCCACCGCGCTCTCCTATATCTTTTCGGCTTTATAGCCTACTTCTAACATCTCTCGGCTTGTCAGCCTACTCCCGATATCCCTTGGCTTTTTGGCCTACTTTTAAGTATCCTTCGGCTCTTACGGCCCGCTTTCCCAACTTTGGCTCTTGCAGCCTGCTTCCCTTTGGCTTTTATAGCCTGCTGCCCAATTTTGGCTATTGTAGCCTGCTCCCCCGATTTGGCTTCCGTAGCCTGCTTTCCACAATTTCGGCTCTTGCAGCCCGCTTCCCAATATCTTTGGCTCTCGCAGCCTGCTTCCCAGAATTCGGCCTTTACGGCCTGCTTCCCAGAATTCGGCCTTCACGGGCCGCTTCCCATAATTTCAGCTCCTGCAGCCCGCTTCCCAATTTCGGCTCTTGTAGCATGCTCCTCCGATTTGGCTTCCGTAGCCTGCTTTCCACAATTTCGGCCTTTACGGCCCGCTTCCCATAATTTCAGCTCCTGCAGCCCGCTTCCCAATTTTGGCTCTTGTAGCCTGCTTCCCCGATTTGGCTTCTGTAGCCTGCTTCCTATAATTTCGGCTCTTGTAGCCCGCTTCTCAATATCTTTGGCTCTTGCAGCCTGCTTCCCAGAATTCGACCTTTACGGCCTGCTTCCCAGAATTCGACCTTCACGGCCCGCTTCCCAATTTCGGCTCTTGCGGCCCGCTTCCCAATATCTTCGGCCTTTACGGCCTGCTCCCCAGAATTCGGCCTTCACGGCCCGCTTCCCATAATTTCGGCTCCTGCAGCCCGCTGCCCAATTTTGGCTCTTGTAGCCTGCTCCCCCGATTTGGCTTCCGTAGCCTGCTTTCCATAATTTCGGCTCTTGCAGCCCGCTTCCCAATATCTTTGACTCTCGCAGCCTGCTTCTCAGAATTCGACCTTTACGGCTTGCTTCCCAGAATTCGGCCTTTACGGCCTGCTTCCCAGAATTCGGCCTTCACGGCCCGCTCCCAGAATTCGGCTCCTACAGCCCGCCTCCCAATTTCGGCTCCTGCAGCATGCTTCCCATAATTTGGCTCTCGCAGCCCGCTCTCCTCAATTTCTGGCTATTGTGGCCTACTTCCAATATCAATTGCGGCTTGTATGGCCCGCTTCCCCAATGTCCTTTCGGCCCTTCGCGGTCTCCTTCCTCAGCACCCCGGCTGCTGCTTTGATTCTATATGCACATACAAGATACATATACGTAACGACAGTATGTTCTTACGCAAAAAAAAAAAGAAAAGAAAGAAAAATAAGAATTGCTTGGCTACCCTGCTTGCATGTTTGCTTAATATAGAGTAATACACCTTCTTGAAATTTTCTAGGACTGCGTTTCCTTGCTAAATAATAATGCTGCCCTGATTCCTGATGCACGGGCATCACGGCACGCGCTCGAAGGGAACCCGATTATGGCGGGTGCACGCGTCAAGGGGAAGAGTCATGGCTGAATCGCTAAGCCCAACTCACAAAATAAACCGGAGGCAACGCTCCCACACTTAGCACTTAATGTGTTCAATAGCCTTCGACTATAGGGATTGCCCGAATTTCTTCTTAGCACTCTACGGAGACTTGAATTCCTGCACTCCCGTGAAAGGTAATCGTGAGGAAAAAGCTGCCTACCCCCACTGTAAAAAAAAAGGAGAGAGAAAAAAAAGAGAGAAAAAAGAAGAGAGAGAGAAACGCAGATCCGAGTAGCCGGGAATCCCCACTGAAACAAATGAGGAAACTCGCGCGAAATGGTGAAGCGAATTGAGACACATGAGGAGACTCGCGCCGAACGGTGAAATCCGCTACCAAAATAAACAGATGGGGGCTGTGTGAAGCTACCGAAAGTCGAAAGCCTGGAACTAATGTGTAGGCGCTAGAGTGATCCTCGAGTGTCATCAGGAAAACCTGCATATCCCTATGGTTAGGGCTGTTTGTTCACACATTTGCACTACCACGCTACAGAGAATTACCTCGGGTGAAATGCGTGAATTTAGGCTATGCATGTAAGACATGCGATATCCTCTTGACGGGTGCACCACCCCTCAATTGTGCCTCGTGGCCCGCACCGTGTCTACGAATTTTGGGCGATGTCCCTATCCTATCCTCTATAGAGGGAGCTGCCTTACTTATATTTATGTTATGTCTGCTAATGAATGCTTGCATGCTTGAATAAAAAATTATAATATGAAAATAATAATAATAATAAATAATAAAAATATGTGTATACAATAAACTCAATTTCGGCTAGCGAAGCCTACTTTCCCAGCTCTGGCTTGTAGAGCCCAATCTTGGCCCCCATGGCCTACCTCTTGCCCACACGGCTCGTTAATCTCCCAACTCCGGCTTCTACAGTCTGCTTCCCCGATTTGGGCGTTCACATCTTGCACCCCAATTTTGGCTCTTGTAGTCTGCTTCCCTGATTTGGCTTCCGTAGCCTGCTCCCCATAATTCTGGCTCTTGCAGCCTGCTTCCCAACTTTGGCCCTTGCAGCCTGCTTCCCTTTGGCTTTTATAGCCTGCTTCTCCAATCCGGCCTCCACGGCCCGCTTCCCGTAACCTTGGCTCTTGCAGACTGCTTACCTTTGGCCTTCGCGGCCTGCTTCCCAGTTTCGGCTCTCGTGGCCTACTCCCCGATTTGGCTCCCGCGGCCCGCTTCCCATGATTTCGGCTCTTGCAGCCCGCTTCCCAACACCCTTGGCTTTTATGGCCTGCCTCCCCAATTCGGCTTCCATAGCTTGCTTCCCAACTTTGGCTCTTGTAGCCTGCTTACCTCGGCCCCCATGGCTCGCTTTCCCAATTCTGGCTCTGGCAGCCTGCCCGCTCCCCAATTTAGGCTTTTGTAACCCGCTTTCCCGATTCGTGGACACTAAATAAATTCTCACCCCATGTTTACGTGCAGGGGAATATAGAAGGGGAGAAAAGAGAAGAGAAGGTGAAGAGAAGAAGAGAGGAAAAAGAAACACTCTTGAAGTGCTCCAACGGCGTAGTAGCCTCCAGGGCCTCCAGCGGCACACTACTAAGTGCCCTCAGTGGCACACCCATTGTGAAGCCTCCAGCGGCACGCCCTTCTGCCGCTCCAACGGCACACTCCCGGCGCCCCAGCGGCACACCGATGACATGCCCCATCCGGCACGCTCCCACGCGCCCCCGGCGGCACACTTTCGGAGTGCCTTACGCGGCACACCCTCCTGTGCTCTCCCCCAGCGCACCTTTAAGTGTCCCGGCGGCACGCTCTGGCGGGATGTACTCTCTTTATGTGTAAAAGAGGAAAGACGGTAAAAGAGGAAGAGAATAAAAAAAAGAAAAAAAAGGGGAAGAGAAGGGGGGAATTTTGACAAAAAAAAGAAAAAAAGAGAGATAAGAAGATAAGAAAGGAGAAAAAGAGAAAAAGAGAGAGAGAGAAAGAAACAGAAATAAGAGAAAGTAATAATAATAATGATATACATATATATATGTGTATATACGTATGTCTCCCGTCCGCACGCCCCTACGTATCGACGGGCAGCCGCACGGGCAAAGACGGCTCCACCCCTGCGTTGGCGTTAGTTCCTTGCCAACAAATAAGTCCTTTTCCGACGCAAGGCTTCGTGCCCTAGCCACCCGCTCTTACACAATATTGCCATCACGGACCTTACGTCCGAAGAGGCAAGAAAAAAAAAACCTCGTTGCGTTGGCATTATCTTCTTGCCAACGAATGAACCTTATCTTTCGGCGCAAGGCTTCGTGCCCTAGCCACCTTCTCTCATGTAAATCGCCATTGTGGGCCTTACGCCCTAATCGGTAGAATCTCTATCCTTGCACTGGCATTAGCCCCTTGCCAATGAATAAGTCCCGTTTCGGCGCAAGGCTTCGTGCCCTAGCTGCCCACTCCATACGATATTGCCATTACGGACCTTACGTCCGAATCGGCAGAAAATCCCCTGTTGCGTTGGCATTGTCTCCTTGCCAACGAATGAACCCTGTCTTTCGGCGCAAGGCTTTGGGCCCTAGCCAACAATCACATGCTATCCACTCGTCAAAAAAAAAAGAGAGAAAAGGGCTTAAAATAGAGGTGCCCCGCCGGACTTGCCCCTACACGGGAACGAGGGCAAAAATGGCAATAACCCAGCTATGGCGAAAACCCGAAAGGGCGCTACATGCAAAATTGGGTACCCCGCCACGCGAAAACCCGAGAGGGCGCGTGGGCAAAAGTAAGAGGGGGCTGGTGATGGTGAAAACCCGAAAGGGCGCTTGCACTAGTAATGTGGTTTAAAAAAAAAGAAGAAGAAAAAGAGACAAACAAACTATGTCAGCGCCCGACACCCTGTTGGCACTGATGAAGAGAAAAAGAGACAAACAAACCATGTCAGCACCCGACACCCTGTTGGCACTGATGAAGAGAAGAAGAGACTAACAAACCAGGTCAGCTCCCGGCACCCTGTCGGCGCTGACGAAGAGACAAAGCGACCAACAAACCAAGTCAGCTCCCAGCACTTTGTCGGCGCTGACGAAGAGACAAAGAGACCAACAAACCAAGTCAGCTCCCGGCACCCTGTCGGCGCTGACGAAGAGATCAAGAGACCAACATATCATGTCAGCTCCCAGCACCCTGTCGGCACTGACGAAGAGACCAAGAGACCAACAAGCCAGGTCAGCTCCCGACACCCCGTCGGCACTGACAAAGAGAAAAAGAGACCAACAAGCCAGGTCAGCTCCCGACACCCCGTCGGCACTGACGAAGAGAAAAAGAGACCAACAAACCAGGTCAGTTCCCGACACCCCGTCGGCACTGACGAAGAGACAAAGATACCAACATACTGCTTCAGTTCTCGGCATCCCGTCGGCACTGATGAAGAGACCAATATACTGCTTCAGTTCCCGACACCCCGTCGGCACTGATGAAGAGACAAAGAGACAAATAAACCATGTCAACGCCCGATACCCCGTCGGCGCTGACGAAGAGAAGAAAAGGACAAGCAAACCATGTCAACGCCCGACACCCCGTCGGCACTGACGAAGAGAAGAAGAGACAAATAAACCGCGTCGGTTCCCGGCACTCCGTCGGCACTGACGAAGAGAAGAAAAGGACAAGCAAACCATGTCAACGCCCGACACCCCGTCGGCGCTGACGAAGAGAAGAAGAGACAAGCATGCCGTGTCAGCTCCCAGCACCCCGTCGATGCCGACGAAGAGAAGAGACCCGCACACCCACGGGCACCGCCCGGCTCATCCTTCGCCTGCACTACCCGTGGGTGGGGGGCATTTGTGGACATGCAAGATTGCACGCCCGTATGTCCCGACTAGTCCAGCATTAACAACGGCTTCAACTGAAGAAACTACGTGGAAGAGGGCCATCCGGACTCCCCGAACACATATACACTACCGTGAAGCTATCTCCGGAGTCATGACAGCGAAGAGAAATCAACCCCCAGGAGCCCCACAATCCGTGGGCCTCGAAGAAAATCAAACGGGCCACAACTCAGCGCTCCCAACGGGCTCAGAACTGCCCATTTAGCCCTTCAGCGGCACGCCCCTGGCCCCTTTCAGCGGTACGCCCTTAGGCCTTCAGCGGCACACCCTCTGCCCTGTTTAGCGGCACGCCCTTGGGCCTTCAGCGGCACACCCTCTGCCCTGTTCAGCGGCATGCCCTTGAGCTCTTCAGCGGCACGCCCTGACAGCTCTTCAACGGCACGCCCTCAGGCCCCCCCCTCCAGTGGTACGCTCATTCAGCGGCACGCACTTTGGGCTCTCCAGCGGCACGCTCGCTGTGTCTTTCAGCGGCACGCCTTTTTGGCCCTCTAGCGGCACACTTGTTGAGCCTACCAGCGGCACGGCCTTCAGGCTTTTTCAACGGCACGTCCGGCAAAACGACGTGACGCCCATGCCCCACAGATCTTTGGCGCACAGTGGGCTGTCCGAGGTGTCGGAAGGGGGTTGGGCCACGTAGGCTACTCCCCTGACACCGAGGACGACGGGTCAAATCCCCAATCAATGCCTCCGGTTTCCTGCCTCCGACTACCGTGCTCGAACGCCTCCCTCGTGAGGGGTATAAAAGCCCCTCTCCTTCGACACGAAAAAGAGGAGGAGGAGGCAGACACACGCGCAGACAGTGAAAGGGAGAAGAGAAGAAGAGAAAGAGAGGAAGAGGGAGAAGAAGAAGAGAAGAGAAGAAGAGAAGAAGAAAAGGAGGGGAGGCTCTGCCCCCCCCCCCCCCCCCCCTTGCTGCTCCGTCCTCCGTCGTCCGCGCAGAGAGTAGAGGAGAAAGAGAAAAGAGGAGAAGAGAAAAAGAGAAAGAGAAAAAAAGGAGAAGAAGGAGAAGAGAAGAAGAGGGAAGAGAGGAAGAGAGGGGAGAGGGCTCGCCGCTCCCCCCATCGCCGCCGTCTGTGCGAAGAGAGAGGAAAGGAAGAGAGGGGAGAGCGCTGCCACTCCACCTGCCGCCACCGCCTGAAGAGAAGAAGAAAAAGAAGAGAAAGAAGAGAAGAAGAAAAGGGGGGAGAGGGCCTGCTGCCCTTCCCCTCCCCGCTGCAACCTCTGCTCATTTGCCTAAAGGAAGACGCCCTTCCGTTTCTCCTTGGACATCCAGGCCCAACGCTTCTATCCTGAGGCCCCTTGAGTCTCTCTCCCTCCTGCCAATATTTCCTTCGGCCTAACCAACCAGCATCCCTGGTCCACCCTTAGCCCTTCTGGCCGGCATGCCCAGCCTTCCACCTTGCCCGGTGCACTGTGGTTCCACCAACCCGACACACGCTGAACCCCCAGCGGCACACCTTGGCCCCCGTTCATCGGCACAACCCCTGGGAGCCTTCCCCGGCACAGCCCATGCCCCCAGCCCGGCACAGCTTCTTGGCCGGTACACCGCCCCATTGGCCGGCACACTGCCCTTTGGTTCTTCGCCCGGCATACCATCCATGTGCCTCCAGCGGCACGCCTTTGGCTCACCCGCTCGCCGGCACGGTCCCCCTTGGCCTTTGCCCAGTGCACCCTCTATAGGCCTTCGACGGTACGCCCCAGGTAGGCCTTCACCGGCACACTCTGGCCTCCCCCAGCCCGGCACGCCCTCTCGTGCCTTCCTTGCCCGGCACATCAGTCCCCAACCCCTCCTTCTTGCCCGGTGCACTCCCTCTTTGGCTAGTCCTAGGAGTAGTCTTCCACTCGCCGATCCCTCCGAGTTTTCCGAGGTTTTTATTAAGGTGTTACCGCTCTCGGGCGCCCACCTCCAGTTGTCGGGTTCCGCCACTCCTTGTGGGCGCGTTCCCTGTATCTCTCTTACGCTCGGGTCAAGGGGAGGTGCTGCTGAATTTTTGTTAGAAACAATAACATGTTAACAAGATAAAAGAAAAAATAACAAACAAATAAAAAAGAGAACAACGGTAAAACGCTTTCACCAAAGCAAAGGGATCGCAACCAACTCAAAGAGAACCAAATCGAACGACAACTAAACAACTTGAACATTCGTCCTCATGGGAGAAAGAATGGAGGTTAATCAAGAGAAGAAAAGAAGAAACCCATGCAAACTTAATGAAATCAGAAAAGAAGAAAAGAAAAGCCTTAAAAGAAATGGAGGAGGAGTGGGCTCCCCATGCCCTTCGCCGGTACGCCCCTCTAGCCACCCTTGGCCGGCACGCCCTTTGCCGGTACACCCTACAAAACCCTTTGACGGTACGCCCTCAAGCTCCTTCGCCGGCACGCTCTCCCCTATTCAACCCTTCGCCGGCACGCTCGGCCAGGCCCTTCGCCGGTACACCTAAGGCTCCTTCATCGGTACGCCTCCCATAGCCACCACACCTGCTGTAAGACCCCAAATTCCTTAGAAATTTATTTAGAAAGTTATTTGTAATTATTTAGAATTTATTTGAAGCTATTCGAATTAATGAGAATTATCCAAATTAATTAGATTAATTAATTAATTAATAGAATAAGTCATTTTTCAACTATTTTATAAAAATCCCCAAAAATCACATCTTGTAGAACTAATTTTGTTTAGCAACTTTGTCTTCTTCATTTAAGCCTAAGAAAATCATTTATTATGCCGGAATTAGTGAACTTAGTCTTCCGAACTTAACATTTAATTAATTACGGAATAGTATAAGTAATAATTCGACTACCTCAGAAAAATCTGTAAAAATAGTAAACATGTTAATATTGATGTAGATAACAACTTTTCCTTTTGGCTTTAAGCCATGGTAAATCCGTGTTAAGATCTATTTAGAATTCAAACCCAAATGTGCACACTTTTGACCCATTCCTAACCCTTAGATTAAAACGCGAAATTCGACCTGATTACTCAACCAAATGATCTGAAATCAGGGACAAATGGAAGGCCACAATGTAAATAACATTTACCCTCAATCAATTTGAGGTGAACTTAGCCCCAAAACGTGCTGCCGACATAGTTTGGTCAAGTCAAGGATTTCGGCGCCGTTTCTAAACACGTAACTTGCAGCAGCGAATACTCCCAATTCCGAAGGCTCCAGAAGCTCTATGAGCTATCAAAATGAAGCCCTACGAGTCTTCTTTCATTTGGCTACTGTGGGGTTCGCTGAAATTTCGGATCTGGAGAGATCTAGCTCGATTTGTGGAGGTGGGTCAGCAGGCCGTTGGCTTCCCTTCATCCTTTTTTGATCCATCGATTGAGGTAGGAATTCTCAACCAAATCTTGATCATGAGTATAGAAAATTGTTCCTCTCATCGAGCTCTATCCATTGGTGGCAAAAGTCCTAATTTTCATTAGGTATCCGTGGAGAAATCGAGCTTTTTGTAAGGTGCTGTCCAAGTGTTCTTCATCCTAGGGTTTGAGTTTTCTCTCTCCGATTTGAGGTAGGATCTAACAACCAAACTTTAATTAATTCACATGAAGTAATCAGCATGTTATTATCTTTCATTTAACTTAGAAAGCCCCAAATTCCATTGAGCATGCATCGTGAATTTCGAATTTTTGTAAGAGCATATCTAGAACATGTTTCATATAGTTTCCTTTAGGCCAGAGCTTGATTTCGGGCTAATTTTGAGCCCTGTAACTTGATCTTCATGTTGCATATCATATATGGTTGGATTCATGATCGAGTTAGCTTTCTTTTGACACCAAAATCCCTAAATTCCGTTGAGTATGTTAAGAGAATTGCATGCTTTAGTAGAAGTAGGTCAAGAACTAGGGTTTTCATGAATTTATCATATATAAGTTGAGATTCAATCAATTTCTGTAACAATTCGTGGTTCAAAATTGTAGTTTTATGACCCTAGAATGTCCATTAACATTCCTAGATCATATGGCTTTAATTTCAACTCAATTGGACTTCAATTGGGTGAGATTTCACGTTTTCCGGAAGCAACAGCCGTTGCTGATTCTTGCAGGGGTCGACCCCAGGGGTCGACCCATCATCTGGCAGCCCAGGCAGGCCCGAGGGTCGACCCCTGGGGTCGACCCATTTGGCCCAGGCGCGAGGGTCGACCCCAGGGGTCGACCCATACAGCCAGAAAGGTGGGGGTCGACCCCAGGGGTCGACCCATCCAACTGGCAGACCCCATTTCTGAAGGGGTCGACCCCAAGGGTCGACCCATACACCAGAAAACTAGTTTTTCATCGTTTTGCGACCCGAGATGGATCCGAGTCAGTGGGGAATCAACCCATTTAATTTAGACCCACTGAAATTATATTTTTGAAGAACAATTGACCTAATCTTGTACCCCTCTTGATTTCAAATTTTGCATTGGTCTTTTCTTGCAAACATAGTACAAAAACACACCGTTTATCATCTTCATTGCAATGCATACAAGATTAAATAGAAACCCACATAATTAGTGGTTAATGGTGTAACTAAATCTCTGTTAATACATGCTATTTCATTCCTGTGAGCTTGTTCTTTACTTATCATCTTGAATCAGCTTCTTGGCAATTGTCTTAATGCAAATGATAATGGTTAATCATGATATCTAAACTTGGTGATTAGGATTAATATGTTGATTAGCTTGTTTGATTGCTGCTGTTTTACAGTAGCGCAGCACGATTAACTCTTGTTATGACTTGGTTTCGATCTCCTTGATGATTATACTTACCTTGAAATTCTGGAAATGAATCTTTTTCCTACTTGAAGTTGTTATTGCTACTTAGTTTAAACCTTAGAATTCTGGCCATAAACTGTGGAAGTCTAGATTCGTGGGATCTTTGATCCAAAGAAATCAATGCCTGGCAAATAATTAAGGGCTCGGTCTGGTCCTGGGAAGAGCGCCCGAACACTACGTGTACCCCCGGGGAGGTGAATGACTAGGTGTGGCATTTGGCACCAGTACTTGACATGTGTTAAATCTAGGACTGTCCACTACTCTGTCCACTACTCTCTCCACTACTCTCTCCACTACTCTCTACATTACTTTCTACTACTTTTCACTTTCCACTCTTCACTGTTCTATACTCTACTTGTGGTTACTTTACTTGCTTATTACTTGGACGTGGAAATGAAATTACATGCGTGCTTGACATGACTTGAATTGACTTGATATGGCCAACTTCTTATCGTTATCTCCTGTAGTAAATTCTTGTCTTACCATTCTATTCAGTATATTTCTTGACCTTGCAAGATCTTCGAATTTTGTTTCGTGTTATCATCGTTATCTTTTTAGTGTTTTATCATTCATAGCATGACATTTTAAAATGTAATTAAACTGTTAATCACTTATACCTGTCTGTTATTTCCTACTGAGCGTCAGCTCATAGTTGTGTTTTCCCCCCTTTCCAGGCTTTTCAGGTGACGCGCTTACCGATGGGGAAGGGCAGGAGTGATGTCTTGAGTGTATCAGTTCTAGTTGTGTTTTGGAGAGCATTTAGTTTCAGTTATGTCTTTGAGTTTTAGTGGTTGATTATTCCAGTTGTATTAAGTTGAACTTGAGGTTATTGTATCAGTTGTGGTTTGTTTAATGATCATTTAGTATTTCCTTTCCATCTTGTAGCACTTGTGTATCATTTTAGATTTAGTTCCCTCTCTTGCCAGCGTGTCCCTAACTGTATGTCCCGATATTTCCGCCTTGTTCGGGGCGTGACACCTGCCCCTTCGTCGGCACCCTTGGCCAAGCCCTTCCCCAGTACACCTCCCGCGAACCTTCAGCATCGCACTCCCTCATCCCCCTCAGCGTTGCACCCTTCCACCTTCAGCGGCACGCTCCTTCGGCCCCCGTTTGGCCCTCCAGCGGCCCACTCTCTCTCCAGAAGAATATGTATAATAATAATAATAATAATAATAATGAAATTAATAAAAGCTATGATGAATAAATAAATCTGAATATATATATGAAATAAACAAAAAATGTAAAATAATAATAAACAAAAAAAGAGAGAAAATATAATAGTGATAATAATAAACAAAACGAATAAATCATCCGGAATAAATACATAAGAGGGAAATAAGCAATAAATAAATAAATAAATAAATATATATATATATATATATATATATAAAATTTAAAACCCAGATAAAAAAAATGGTAAAATCCACTTTGCAGCCCCGTCTCTCTCGTGACCCAGTGCTGAAGGAACAACAATGCCGCCCTTCCAGGTTGGGCCTGAGTCTTGGGAATTATCCTGAAATGGCCATGGACCGACCTCGTCTCGGGCTGACATTCCGATTAAACCGGACTCGTTTCTCAGGCCGGATCCCTTCCGAGCCACTACCAAAATTGCCGCACGCTCGGCAGACATTTGAACGGGTTCACCTCGATTTTCGCCGCGTTTCTATTACGGACCTGTGTCTGAACATGAAAAGACCCGTGAGCAACCAATATGGCCGACGGCTCCCTCCCCGACATGGTCGTGAGCCGGCATTACTCCGGACCGATAGCCCGTTAAATTGGATTCATTCAAATGGGATTCGTTCCCGTTCTTTCATTGAAACTGCCGTAAACTCGGCATACATTTGTACGGGATCGTTTCCATCCACGTCGTACTTTCAATATGGGCCCTTGCCCGAACATGAAAAGGTCCGTGAGTGACAGACAAAATCGGAATAGAATGAGACGGTCCTCGCCACCCCTGGACCCCTTCCATGGGAATATCAATAAGACCTCCGTGGGCCACGCTTAGACCTCGGGTCCGTCCCAATTGTGGTCGCCGTTCGGCTCATATCCTCGGTCTATAGCTCGCTTCCTTCGAACATGTTTCGGTTTTGAAATTTGGTCCCGGGACTCTTCCTCGTTGCCCTCCGGCACCGGGAACATTAATGATGCCCACGCAAGCCTCGTTTGGACCACGGGAGACGCCCCCGGTATGGTCCCGACTCGATCTCGCACCGGGTCAATAAATTCGCTAGTTTCCTGCTATACTAACCAAGATTTAACCGAATATTTTCAGTGTCTCGGAATAATGTATTTACCATATCACGGCATACATATGTTTCAGGTCCTCCTGCAACGATTATGATATTCTCAAGCCGGATACCTGTCCGAATATTAAACGGTCTCCTGAATGACCGATATGTTTCGAACGCTCGCTTCCCTAGACACATGGCTTTCCAGTTGATTCAAGGGATATTCCCCGTTGCCCCTTGGCACCAGAAATATTAATGACGCTCATGCAAGTCTTGTTTCGACCGCGGGAGACCCACCACACTATGGTCGCAGCTTGCTCTTGCACCGGGCCAACAGATTTACTGATTTTTGACCGCCCCAATCGAGGCTTAGCCGAACATTTTTCGTTCTTCCGAACAATAAATTTTCCGTACCTCGGCATACACGCGTTCCAATTTTCCCGCGACAACTGTGATTTTCTCGAGACGGACATTCGTCCGAACATTAAATGGTCAGTACACGACCGACATGATCTCGAATGGTTCTTCTTCTCGCCCTCGCACGAGGATTTCAATACCTCGTAATAGACCTCTCATGCAATTAATTTTTTGGCCATGAGGCCCTGAATCCCGACGATTAATCAAGGGTGTTCCCTCGTATGGGGGATGTAAATGACATCGTGACCTTTATGGCGCGGTGGGTTTTGGTCCCGACACGAACCACACAATCGTCTGACCGAGTCAGATCGAGCGCACCATGGGCTCTTCGGAGCCCGAACAAATTGTCACTTCGGTGACTGGCACACCCACGCACTTAATAAACCAATAAACGAATGCGCCAACGATTTCAGCAAAAAGTGCGTCCACAGGGTTTTAATCAAATAAAATACAAAAATTACACACATGTTATTTGACTATGACTAGCCTAATAAGACGAAAGGAAAAAATACATGTAGGAATACATGTATACATACACACACAAATACATATACTCAATACGCAATATACTACCGTAGCCATAAGCCGACTCTTCAGGAAGGATCCCTGAGCCATAAGCTCGGTACACTCGGGGCGGTGCGGCGTCGGCTCCGGGTAGTGGGCCTGGTAGTGGACCTGGTGGTGTCCCCACCAACCCTCCCGGGGCGGCTGGAACTCGACTCCGTCGAGTAAGGGGCAATACTGCTGTGGTAGAGCTCTATCAGATCTGGATCGAGGCACTGGAGATCTTCCCGGCTGATCCAGGAATCATCAGAAGGTGGACGGTCCCGCCAGCGGATAAGGTAGCCCTGGTACACCCTGCTCCGTGTAATGGTCACATGCTCATCCAGTATCCTCTCAATGTGCTCGCACGATACTCTCGAGGCTGTATGACGCACAGGGGTGGGCTCACTCTCAATGGGAGGAGAAGGCTCGAAAGGGTCACTAGGAATCGATGTGGGTTCCTTGTAGGCCACTAGGTCTGCCACATTAAAAGTCGAGCTAATCCCATATTCGGGAGGTAAGTCCACAACATAAGCATTGGAGCCAATCTTCCGTAGAATTGGGAAGGGTCCATCACTACGGGCTTGCAACTTTTTAACGGCTCCCGAAGGGAGTCGTTCGGGTCGGACCCGTACCATAACCAAGTCACCTTCTTGGAAGTCATGGTGACGCCTATGCGAATCAGCCACTTTTTTATAAGTCTCATTACTGAAATTTATTTGCTTGCTAATTGACTCATGCAGACTTTTGACATGTTGTGCAAATTCCTCAGCTGACTTGGATGTTCTAGACTCGAGGGGAAGGGGAATGAGATCCACATGTTTCCTAGGTTTGTAACCATGCACGACCTCAAATGGACTCATACCTATGGACCTATTGATGGAGCTATTGTATGTAAATTCGGCTATGGGCAAAAGAAGATCCGAAGTGCCGGAATGTTCCCCTACAAGACATCTCAACAGATTTCCTAAACTCCTATTGACGACCTCGGTTTGCCCATCAGTTTGGGGATGATAGGCAGTGGAAAATTTCAGTTTGGTGCCAACTAGGAGCCAAAGTGTCTTCCAAAAATAGCTAGTGAACCGAACATCTCGGTCAGACACGATAGTTTGGGGGAGACCATGCAGACGCACGACTTCATCAAAGAATAAATAGGCTACTCCAGATGCATCAGATGTTTTGGAACATGCAATGAAGTGGGCCATCTTAGAGAACCTATCAACAACAACAAAGATGGAATCATGCTTGTGAGCAGTGCGTGGTAACCCAATGATAAAATCCATGCTCACATCAACCCATGGTCGATCAAGAACGGGGAGAGGAGTGTAGAGACCCGTGTTCTGTTTGACCTGTTTGGCCATTGTGCATGTCCTACACTAGGCTACAATCTTGACCACATCTCTCTTCAGGCCAGGCCAATAGAACTGCTCCTCCACAGAATGGATGGTCTTGTTGCGGACAAAGTGACCAGCAAGACCTCCAGCATGCATTTCCCAAATCAGGAAGTCTCGAACAGAAGTCCTCGGGACACAGAGTTGCTACCCTCGAAATAGAAAACCATCCTGGAGTAGATAGTCAGAAAAGGTTGTCGAGGGTCCAGTGGACAGAGCAGAGTAGGCATGGCCAAAATCAGGACACTCTCCATAGAGTTCCTTCATGCGGTCAAATCCCGTCACCTCTACCCGAACAGTGGAAAGAAGGGAGACCCTTCGTGTAACGACCCGAGAATCCGATTACCAGGAATGCCCGATAACCCGAGACTCGCACCGCCACCCACGAGCCGGGAGGGCTCGGAAGGGCTAAAAGGAGTGTGGAGGCACAAAGAAATAGGAAATAAAGCAGGACAATAATTAACAGAAATAAATAAACCACTACAGCTACAACAGAGTCCAGTCCAACAGGAAGTACAGTCTAAAGTAGTAAAAACGTACCACATGCCAAGTGAACACTCGGCCCAGCAAGCTGGCAACTGAGAACCTCCGCTCCGCACCCTCGAACCTCGAGGAGAAACCGCCTCACCTGAAAAGCAGGGAATGAGTCTCCAAAACAGAGACTCAGCAGGGATCCCGCGGAACCCCAACCGGAAACAACGGCGGTACTGAAAAGGAAGGCTGCGAGAGTAACCGCAACAGTAGGAACAGTAAACCCGGTGGCCGGTCGAAACACGGCACTACTACTACTCCTACTGTACTAGAAACACACCCTAACCTCGCGGTCGAGGCTATCGAACTATACTAGTACCGCTTACCGAAGTAAAAACACACGGCAACCACGACGTAGAGGCCTGTCCCCCAGACACAGCCGACCTGGACACGCTGTCCAAGGTGCAACCCCGACCATCCGATCGCGGGTACCGCACAACAAGATGCAACCTCGGTAAAGCCACTAGCACTAGTCTGATGGCGCGAAAACCAACACACGCGCCACGGTGAAACAACCGAAACTCAACAGTCGACACGACCAAAACCCGAAGGTCAAAGTCACGGAAACTGACAGTCTGTCACTCTCTGTCCAGAATAGGAGTACCTCCCACTAGAAGCACAGCCGGTAGCGTCCCCTAACGTCTTACACCGCGTCGCAGGTGAACCGCCTGGCGTGGTAGCTCCTACCAAAGGCGCGAACACCGTACAAGTAACAACAAACAAGTGACTAGCTGGGGTCACGCCCATCGACGTGCGTCCACTGTCCCCAACCACGTGTGCACACACAGACCACGCGTCCTAGGTCTGGCCCTCTGACCGATTTTCCCCTGGCACTGGACTCTGATTAGACAAGGGGCCCGACGGAAACCAGTCTAAAACCGTCCTCAGGGTAAGCCCGTACACCACTCCCTGGTGCGACCAACACACGCGTACTGGTAGGCTACAACTAGTGGAGGGTCACTGAAGGAGTAGACTCTCAAGTCAACAGAAAATAACGTCCGCATCCGACGATGTACGGGGACCACCCCACGTACCGGCCCCGTCGCACGGTGACCACAGTCGGAGAAGAAACAGGACTCGCAGTCCACGGCCACGCACGCACCCTGCGCGAGAGTCGAGAAAACTCAAGTGGCGCTAAGCCACTGGGCTCTGGGCAGTCCTCTAGACGCACTACACCCAACGGTCCTTGAGTCACAAGACTCGGGGTCAAGACCGTTGTACGCAACAGCACAAGGCCGTCAATCTAGTCCAATCTCTAGGTCTAAAACTACGGTAGCACGAGTATCGAGACAACTCACGAGCCGTCAAGACCACTCCCTCGGGAAGGGAACGCAAGGGACTAAAGCCACCCACACGGGCCACATGGAAAACACAGAAGCACGATTCCCAAGGTAGCACACAAGCCGCCATGTCGATTTCCCATCCTAGGGTAAGCGGGAAACCTCCAGCCCTAGGCCGGATAACTGGACTCGCAGTCGAAGGCCAAACACGTGGCCCACACGGGAATCGCCTTCCAAAGAAACCCACGACATGCGGGGAAGACCCCACCGCACACACACCGATACACGGTGACTCGATCGAGCGTAACACTAAAGCCCGGAACACCTGAGGTCACCCGGACCCACCACACCTACGGGCACGCTAATCGAGGTAACATGGAATCTCCGGACACCCAAAGACACGGTCACGGAGCTCCACGGGGTGTCCGGGACACTCACAAGACCTGAAGTCAACCACTGGGTCACAACCAGGTCGACCGGAGGTCAAAACCACACAGATGGGAACCGCAACGTAGTCACGGTTGCCTGGGGACCGCGACCACCTAGAAACGGTCAACCGGGGACCGTGACCAAGCAGTCATGGTCGGGTCACGACTGCGACTAGCCAGACGCAGCCCGATGGTAGCAGTCGTCCTAGGACCGTGACCCCATAGTCACGGTCGGGTCACGACCGCGACTATACGAAAATGGTCTATCGCACGTCCGCGACGCTTGCCGACGCTCAAGGGTAAACGCGGTTCTCCAAAGACCGCGACCAATGAAAGCGGTTACTGGTAGACCGCGACCAGTTTGGAAAACCGAGAACGGCGGGAAAACCCCAAAAGACCACGCCACGCCCCCAAACATCCACGGATGAGGGGGAAAACATGGGGGAAGCTCCCCAGTAGTCCCTAGCATGCATCTATGGCCTCGGATCGGCCTAAAACACAAAGAGACGCCAGATCGGGCGATCACTCCCCAAAACATGATTTTCCCCAAAACGCCCCAAACGAACCGCTCGGCTCACCACGGCCTACAAAACTCACGGGAAATGAAGCGCATGAGCTGGGGGTCCATCTCCCTACCTCCACCGAAGATTTCGCGCACCGTGGACGCCGATCCACGAAGAAACGCCTCCGAAAACCCCGCCTGTGCCTCCACGCCCGCGAACCGGCTTCACCGCGCCCTCGAGCCTCGATCCTCGACCCATCCTCACCATCCTCCTCACCCGTGTCACCCCGCCTCACCCCCGCCTCGGTCCGTAGGCCGCCGGAGAGGAGAGAGTGAGAGGAGAGAGTGGGAGAAGAGAGAGAGGGTGAGAGTGAGAAATGAGAGGAAGAGAGAGAGTGGGGGGGGGGGGGGTTATATAAGAAATTCCAGAAAATCAAAAAAATCCCAAAAAAATAGAAAAATACACCCTCGCGATCCTCGAAACGCACCGATCGCAACGGCACCACACTCGCCTAGGTGAACGGCCCGGTTCACCCGCAACGAGGTTCCGAAGGAATTATCGAAACACACACCGGGAATCGAAAAATACACGCGGAAAAACTGCGGAGCTCTTCCGGGCCTCCGAAACAACTCCGGATCGCGCCGATCCGAACACGAAAGATGTCTGAAAAATCATTTCGGACACAACGGAGCCAGATATACCGGAAACACAGATCCGGGACCCGAGAAGAAGGATCCGAAAAACCCGGGGCATTACAGCCCTCCCCCTTAAAGGAATTTCATCCTCAAAATTCAGGACCTAGCACGAAGTCACAGGGGAAGAACACTGAATCAACTGACACGCTGTCAGAGCCCCAGTACAGAAAACCTCGATTCTCACGAAAACACCGATCCTGAGGGACACAGCCAGACTTACAATCACAAGCAACACCTCTCTCCTCGAGCCGAGCACACTGGCCAACAGAGCAGGCATATACCAAAGGACATAGTCCGACATCACCTCAGACAACGCGAGAATCCACCATGGCACCGCAGCCATAATCTTGCTCACCGAGGAATCACAACCCTCGCACAAGAAAACAACCACCGATCCATCCTATGGTCGGCAGACAAATCGCACATTAGCTTCGCAGCCAGTTAACAGGTCGCGCACCCTCCTCAAGGGAGCAACCAAAATAGAGCCTCAATCAGCTCAATCAGCCATCTCAACAGACCACAACCAGCTCATCGGCTCAGCACCAAGAAACACCCAACACATGGAAAGCTGAAAGCCGGACATAACACTGTGCCAACTCTTGTCAGAAGACAAACTTCGATAAAGCCCAGATCCCATCCGGAAAGGCACATCACAGAAACGACCACCAAAGGTCTCGCTGGCACACGGCTCTCGCCACGCTCGAGCCCCAACCACCAGCATCTTCTGTCTGCGAAATGACCACACGTCGACGACCACCAACTGCTCGCTCAGGTTCTTCCTTCTTTCCTGGTGTCTTCAGTCATCATCTCACTCGACTCAGACTTACAGGGGAACCACCCCATACTAGCCACCAAACCAGGGATAACCATCGCGACACTGACGTCCTATCAAGGACCACCAAACCGACGCCAATCTCACAAAAAGGGCTCCGCCCACAGGCGTCACTCTTCCATCTGGTCTCATCAAATCCTTCGATCAATCCAAGTGGACACCTGCCAATCCCGATTCCGCCCTTACCACAGAGCCAGGGGACACCACCTGAACAGTGCTCACGGCGACCTGGTTGCCGACACCACGACCAAAGCACTATGGGTCCTCGATCGATTATACATCTCACCATCACAATCCGACAAGACCGTAGAACCAATAGACGCTGCTGTGGTCGGTCACACGGTTAGGCTCACCAGCCACTCACAGCCGCCAACCGGGACCCATCGTCTGCCAGAGACCACTTCCTCAAAACACGATCTCAACCGAGGACACGATTGGGAACACAAGTCGGACACCAAGCCACCGACTCTGACCAACACGTCCTCGACCTCCGTCAGGCGAATTCCTCAACAACCCCATCCAGGTCCAACACCGACGCCTGACTCGGCTTCCATTACAGGAACAGGGTACTCATGCGGCGCACTAGCCAGCACATTCCCTAACACTCCATCCTTCCAGTGCCAAGAATCATGATATCTCGGGCAACGGCACGGCAACAACATGTTTCACACAGAGGAACCAATCCTCCAATGCTCAACGCAAACTCAGGAATCCACCCATAGCAACCAACGTTACGATCCTGAACCAATGGGTCACAAGCCCACCACACTTCCGCTGTGCACTCCGATCCGCGCGCACAGTCGAGAAAGCGAACACCGCCCAACCAGCAATCGTCCTTCCGGAACAGCGTCAGCACCCTCACACGACAAGGGAATGGGCACGGCTTCTCACAGGCAACCACCTTGCCAAGACAAGGAGCACGTATCGCACAGACTTCATGGCACACAAGGCCAACCAATCCGAACACACAATGCAAGATGACGAACCTTAGCCCAACGCAATCTCTCCAACCAAAGGAGAAACCAGCGCACTTCCGACCAACGGAAGAACTCCACGCTCGACCTGACCTCAAACCTCGCGCATGCTGGAAACAGCACCATCCAGCACCAAGGAAAACCATCGCTTCCATCAGGTCAGCGCCTCCGACACACTCGGTGAGTGTCACATCAGACCATAATCACAGCATCTCTCGATGCACCACCGCTGCAATTCTTCAAACTGCAACACACCACACCAAGAGCCGCAACACGAGCCATAACGACAATCGCCGATGCTCATCCTCGAGTCCCGAACTCACCGCAGAACCTTCACATCTCAAGCCAACTCCAGGGCGTACACAACCCATTCGCACACAAGAGCGCAGGAGCAAGTATTACTGGGACACCACAGCCCAATCTTGCCTCGAAATCCGCTAAACAATCGGGACCGACACGTCATTTCTGACGCCACAGAGCATGACAAGGACACTAGGCTTGACAAAATCGCCGCTCACCGAGAAGATCCTCCGCTCACCCGAGCACACTTCTCGATCAGAACACCTACTCTGCCACCTTAAACCACGACCTGAACACCTCAGGGGTTGGACAAACCTCAAGCTGGAGTGGCCAAAACCGACAGCAGCTCCCTCAGAGCACGCTCACGGCCACTTAACCACGAATAGTCCTCTCCAGCCACCTGACCATGCTGCAAGTTCCTCGAACGCAGCACCGCGAGCTCGCGCCTGCCAACAACCTCTGCCCAACGCAGCACAACCAGGGCCACCACCGATGTGGGAGAAGGCTCTCAACCTCAATCCTTAGACCCCATGGTGGCACGAAAGTCACGAACAGCAACCACCTTTACAGCGCCGCACAGCGCACTCAAGCTCTCAAGCGAGAAACTAGGCGGAAAGCGAACACAAAACCCTAAGCCAGCTGCCGACTGTACTGGACCTTATGGACTCTGATCACTGCAATATCTCGAATTCCTATGTACGTCCACAACCACCGCTCTGATACCAGCTGTAACGACCCGAGAATTCGATTACCGGGAAGGCCCGATAACCCGAGTCTCGCACCGCCGCCCACGAGTCGGGAGGGCTCGGAAGGGCTAAAAGGAGTGTGGAGGCACAAAGAAATAGGAAATAAAGTAGGACAATAATTAACAGAAATAAATAAACCACTACAGCTACAACAGAGTCCAGTCCAACATGAAGTATAGTCTAAAGCAGTAAAAACGTACAACATGCCAAGTGAACACTCGGCCCGGCAAGCTGGCAACTGAGAACCTCCGCTCCGCACCCTCGAACCTCGAGGAGAAACCGCCTCACCTGAAAAGCAGGGAATGAGTCTCCAAAACAGAGACTCAGCAGGGATCCCGCGGAACCCCAACAGGAAACAACGGCGGTACTGAAAAGGAAGGCTGCGAGAGCAACCGCAACAGTAGGAATAGTAAACCCAGTGGCCGGTCGAAACACGGCACTGTAGACACGCCATTCCTGACGTCTCCTGAGAAAGTCTCATATTACTATACGACGCCCCGCGACGGCTTACGCATTTCGAATCACTTGAGTACTTCCTTTTCTTGAGTCTTCTTCCGCCCTTTTCGGCATCCGGAATCGTCTCGTCACGGCATTCGGACGGCATCAACACCAGTCAGACGCATCAAGAGGTTCCGGAACCAAGAAGGGTGTCTGCCGGGCGCCCGCCGACGCTTGATCTAAGGACCCGGGTGGGTCTTAATGGGGGCGTCCAGGCCCCTGGACGCCCCCATGATTTTAATTTATTTTATTATTTTCTCGGGGCCCAAAACAAAATAAACAATATATATATTAATGGAGGCGTCCAGGCCCCTGGATGCCTTCATAAAAACAAAAATAAAAAATATTTGTAGAATGCCACTTGGCATAAAAAAGATAAAAAATAATTAAAAATATAAATATATATATATTAATGGAGGCGTCCAGGCCCCTGGACGTCTCCATAAAAACAAACATAAAAAAATTAAAATGCCAGCCTTGGCATAAAAGACAAAATCACAATAAAAATAACACATTTTTGGAGGCGTCCAGGCCCCTGGACGCCTCCATCACATCCATCACGGGCGCCGGCCACCGAACGACGGTTTGTCGTGTGTGAAAAATCTAAATTTTAGAGACGTCCAGTCAGCTAGATGCGCCCATTTCTGAATCACGAGGCGCCGCTCACAAAACCACGCGTTGTGCCAAACCGCGTGCGGCCGTCGTCGGTTTTCGGTGGACCTGTTTGAGGCATCCGGGACCCTGGACGTCTCCACAAAAATATTCTAAAAAAATAAATAAAAATAGAATAAAATATTATTTCGGCCCTAATGGAGGTGTCCAGGGTCCTGGACGCCTCCACCCTCCGGAGCCCTATAAATAGAGGCCCACCCCCTCAGTTCTGGAGGAGCTTTGAAGTGATCCGATAGGCTGCCGGAGCCCAGAGGCTACGGAGTCATTTTCTAACCCGTGGGTTCTTTTGTAGGTGGAGGTTCTACCGGCTTCTCGGGTGTTCACGCTCGCGAGAGGAAGGTCGTCTTCATCCACCGCGCTTCCACGTCGTCCCCACGCTGCCGGAGCTCTGCCGGATTTCACCCTCGGCTCATCCAATAAGCCTTTTCTTCCCCTTTTTCTCCATAGTTCTTTACATTCATCATATTGCACCCTCTATCCCCCTTCACAAGGGCGCCTCTTTTCTTATACTTCTTGTATCCATCATCTCATTTTCCTCCTACTCGAGTCCGAGAGGGGTTTAAAAGATAACACCAACCAGGTGTGTGTCTTGCCATCATTTCGTTATTTTTACCGTAAGGATTTGAATACTACACCTTCATCTTTCTAATCCACTTGTTACTTGTTTGTCGTTGTTTTGCAAGGGTACCCGAGGAAAGCCCTCTCCGTCGGCCGACCGGAAGGAGAGGAAGAAGCAACCTGCCATCTCACGCTCTTGAGGTAGGCGCGATCACTTTCTTATTCTGGGGTCTTTCACCCCCTAGCGATCACATCTTTTCATCGAGGCCGCGGCGAGTCACTTCCCCAATGGCCGTTTAAATTTCTGTTCTCATATTCTCTTTATATCCTGTTATATTCTGCTCATATCATCGAGGCTGCGGCGAGTCACTTCCCCAATGGCCGTTTAAATTTCCGTTCTTATATTCTCTCTATATTCTGTTATATTCTACTCATATCATCGAGGCCGCGGCGAGTCACTTCCCCAATGGCCGTTTAAATTTCTGTTCTCATATTCTCTTTATATCCTGTTATATTCTGCTCATATCATCGAGGCCGCGGCGAGTCACTTCCCCAATGACCGTTTAAATTTCCGTTCTTATATTCTCTCTATATTCTGCTCATATTCTCGAGGCCGCGGCGAGTCACTTCCCCAATGGCCGTTTCAATTCTTGTTATTTAATTTCTGCACCATTCCCGTCCCCCCGAGGTCGCGGCGAGTCTCTTCCCGCTATGGCCGTTTGAACTCCATATCTTGCTATATTATACTTGTCCCGCTCGCCCCGCCGGAGCAATCTCCCGTGGTGGCCCCTTCTCTCTTCTCTATCATCTCTGTGTTGCAGCAAAATAATAAAACAAACAAAAAGAGGAGCCCGCGCGCTCCGCGTCCTCTCTCCACTTCCCAGAACCGCGTGACGTCGCTCACAGATTGGCGATCACGGTGGGACCTCTACTGCTTCCTTTCGGCTACCCTTGCAAGTTCGGCACCACCCGTGCCTCTCCACCTAACAAACCCCTCATCAGAATCCCTGCTCCCGTCATCACCCCTGCTTCATCAACCATTCCTCCACTACTACCCCTCAAACCCCTGTTAAAACCCACTGCTACCCCCACAGAGGTACAAAAGCCGCAGGCAATGGTGCTCCGGAGTGGACGGATTTTCCACAGGGTTTTCCCCCACAACAGTCAGAATCCTGAGCTATCTCAGCCAGAGAAGGATGATGGAGAACAACCAGAAAGAGCTATCCCTGGAACACAATATGATCTATTGAAACACCTGGATAAGACACCTGCTCGGATCTCCATCCTGGAGCTACTTCAAAGATCCACATCCCACCAGGCAGCCTTAATGGAGTACCTTCAAAGGGTCATGGTGAACGAGGACCTCCCTGTAGAAAAGATTTCGACCGTCCTGACCCCAACAGACACACAACCGGCCATCATGTTCCACAACTACGAGCTCGCTCCCAAGGAAGCTCGGAAATATGCATTGTGCATTTCAATAAAAATTAATGGGGTATCCATAAACCCGTGCCTTGTAGACACGGGTGCGTCCATAAATGTGATCTCCATGTGCACTCTTCAGTTGTGTGGGATCGACGAGGAACAAATAAGACCTTCCTCGATCACGGTCACGGCCTATGACAATAGCAAAAGAATCATGTACATTCTACACCATCCTCTTCATCTTCATCTTCATCTGTAAATATTGTCAGTCAATCTAGGAATGATAGGCCGAGGGTAGTACCTAGGAAGAAGTCCAAGGGGTGGTAGATCCCTCGTCGATTCCTTCTGGATTTGGCCGCCAGGTGTCAGGCCCTTCTTGCCATCCCCCAGTTGTTAGAAAATCCCATCCAGCTACCCGAAATAGAATGCGAGGGCGACTGTGCACCTGATGAAGGGTATGGAGTCTACGAGATCACGGATGAAGAATGCCCCACTGAAGATGAGGGTGAAAAATATGAAGATGCGGCGGGCGCATACGCAAGTGGAATGAGGAGATTCGACGAGCCGTCAACCGCCGTAGAAGAATCCACCAAAGAAGTCAACTTGGGAACTGAGGAAGACCCTAGGATCATCCTCATAAGTGACAACCTACCACCCTCTGAAGAAGAGGCATTAATTGAGGTCCTCAAGGAATATAAGGACACGTTTGCATGGAGTTACGAGGATATGCCGGGTCTAGATTCAACCTTGGTCGAACACCGTTTAACCCTAAAACCAGGGTCCGTCTCGGTAAAACAAAGGTTAAGGCGTTTCCACCCTCAGATGGCTTTGAAAATGAAAGAAGAGGTCGATAAGCGCCACAAAGCCAGGTTCATTAGAGTCATCCTTTATCCTCAATGGGTGGCGAACATTATCCCGATCATGAAGAAAGATGGGAAAGTCAGGATTTGCATCGACTTCCGGGACCTTAACCGCGCGTGTCCAAAGGATGATTTTCCCTTACCTCACATTGATGTGTTGATTGATAACACGGCAGGCTATGAAACCCTTTCATTCATGGATGGATTTTCGGGATACAATCAAATTCGTTTGGCAGAAGAGGATCAGGAGAAGACGTCATTCACTACCCCTTGGGGAACATATTGTTACGTGGTCATGCCGTTTGGGTTAAAGAATGCTGGAGCTACTTACCAAAGAGCTATGATGGCCATATTTCACGACATGATGCACATATATCTGGAAGTCTATGTGGATGACTTGTTGGTAAAATCAAGGACCAGGATGGAACATCCAGAAGTTTTGGCTAAGGTCTTGCAGAGGTCAAGGGAGTTCCAACTGAAAATGAACCCGAAGAAGTGTGTGTTTGGAGTGTCGTCAGGTAAGTTGCTGGGGTTCATCGTGAGCAAAAGAGGGATCGAGATTGATCCCGACAAAGCCAAGGCTATCAGGGATATGCCACCTCCCAAGAATTTGAGGGAAGTCCGAGGTTTAATCGAGAGGTTGCAGTTTAATCGTCGGTTTGTGTCTCAACATTCACAAAGGTGTAGACCTCTCTACGAGTTGACCAAGCCAGGAGTAGAATTCCACTGGAATTCTAAATGTCAGAAAGCTTTTGAATGGTTGAAGGAATATCTGGCTAGTCCACCCGTTCTCATTCCACCCAAACCAGAAAAACCTCTGATCCTTTACGTCTCAGTCTTGGATGACTCCGTGGGAGCCGTCCTCGCACAAGCTGATGAAGAAGGCAAGCAACGGGCAACCTATTACTTGTCCAAACTTCTCAATCCCTATGAGCAGAAGTACACCGTCATGGAGAAAACCTGTGCTGCCCTCGTTTGGGTAGTGCAGAAATTGAAACACTACTTCTTGGCTCATGAGGTCCACTTGATTGCTCGGATGAATCCTATCAAATTCCTTCTGGAGAAAGCCGTCCTTACGGATAGGCTAGCACGCTGGCAAAGTTTTCTCTCTCGATTCGACATCACCTACATCTAGAAAAAGGTGATTAAAGGCTATGCCATAGCCGAGCATCTCGCTCACCATCCTCTTCCCAAGTTCGATCCCGTCCAATCAGAGTTTCCAGATGAGGAACTAATGTCTGTCAACCAATCAGATGAGCCAATGTGGACACTATATTTTGATGGAGCTCTGAATTCTCAAGGGAGAGGAATCGGCATCGCCCTCCTGTCACCTGAAGGCCTCACATTCCCATTAGCATACCAGCTCAAATTTCCAGTTACCAACAATATAGCCGAATATGAAGCTCTTCTAGCTGGCCTAGAACTCGCTCATTCTTTTCGTATCACTGAGTTGCGAGTCGTAGGTGATAGTCAACTCATCCTTCGCCAGGTGCTCACTAAGTATCGCACTCACGATCCCAAACTCAAGCCATACCAAGAACTCACTGCTGCCTTTGCCAAACTATTCGCCAAACTGATCTTTGTTCACATCCCTCATCATCAGAATATTCTCGCCGATGCCCCCGCCTCGTTGGCATCATCTATAAGGTTCCCTCTAGGAAGATGGTTTAAGTCCATTTCCATCTACAAACTTCATGCTCCTGCAATCGATGATGCTTCCTACGTAAACATCAAAGACAGGGTAGCAAGGAAGATCCTGCAGGAAGATATCCTTGAAAAGAGAGAAATCATGTTGGCAGAGGCCGAAGAAGAACTGGCTGATCAAGAGAAACCATGGTTCTATGAAATCGTCAAATACTGCCAAGATCAGTCTTATCCTGAAGGGGCCACCACAGAGGACAAGAAAGCCATAAGAAGGGTGGCTCAGAAATATACTTTGGTTGGAGGTCTACTCTATAGGAGGAGCCTTACTGGTATTCTGTTAAGATGTCTCGGCGACGACGAGGTTTGGAAATGTGTAGAGGAGACGCACTCGGGTGTGTGCGGTGGCCACGTGAATAGTCAGATGCTCGCCAAGAAGATCATTCGGCAAGGCTTTTACTGGCCCACTATGGAAGAGGATTGTGCTGTCTATGTCCGTAGGTGTGTCAAGTGTCAACTTCACGCCGATAAAATCCATTCACCATCTTCCTCACTTCACCCAATATCCTCCCCGTGACCTTTCTCCATGTGGGCATTCGACATCATTGGTCCCCTAGGTGATCCCAATTCCCTCACCAAGCAGAAATCTTTCATCCTTACTGCGACGGAATACTTCACCAAATGGGCCGAAGCCGAAGCTTACGCGGAAATCAAGGCGTCAACAGTCTGCAAGTTCATCATGAAGAACATTCTCGCCAGACTCGGCATCCCAAGCACGATCGTCACCGACAATGGGCCACAATTCATTTCTCAGGACCTACAGGACCTCTGCAAAAGGTACGCAATTGCATTGCATCATTCATCGCCATATTACCCACAAGGTAACGGCCAAGCGGAGGCCACCAATAAAATATTGCTCAAAATCATCAAAAAAACCTGCTAGTCTAGTAAGTTTTCAGACTGGCCAGAAAAGCTTATCGAAGCTCTATGGGCCTATCGCACTTCAATCCGTACTCCCACCGGGCAGACTCCATTTGCCCTTACTTATGGTATGGAAGCGGTAGTCCCGTACAAGACTCTGATCCCTTCTCTCAGGGTACAATTGGACGAGAAATTTCCCCTCGACGATCGTCGTAATTCACTCCTCGCCCAGTTGGAACTCTTGGATGAGAAGCGGCTGGCCGCCGCCGAACACGCGCGTGTGTATCAAAATAGACTCGCTCGCTTTTACCAAAAGGAAGTCGTTGAGAGAAAATTCAAAGTCGGTGAGATGGTCGTAAAAAGAATTTTTGTCAAACCTGGAGGGCCGCGTTCTAAGCTCCAACCCAATTGGGAAGGACCATTTGTAATTCAAGCCGTGTACCCTGGCAACGCCTACAAGCTAGTCAACGCCGAAGGGACCGAGTTATCCCACCCCTGGAATGGGCTTTATCTTAAGAAATACTACCCTTAGCACAAAACAAAAAAAATGATGAAAAGATAAAAAACATCAAAAACAAAGAAATATTGAAAACTACTAAAAATATGAAAAATTCAAAATGCCGATGCCTGACAGTCACCATGTAGTTAAGTCCCTGCATCTAACCTTCATGTTAGGATAGTGCCCATTAAGGCTTGGTAGGCACCGAGTCTTGGTTTGCTAGAACCGTGGAGACCCCTGTCCGGCCACGTCGGCCTATGCTCGCTCGAAGGAAGCTAACATGTGTTCACTTATGTATTTTATTCAAAAAAGTTGGTAGCATCACCTACGGTAGGGCCACACCTAGAAGATCTCCGGAAGCTGTAATCTTTATTCTTTTCTCTTCGACCAAATGAGACAGTCGGCGCCCTTAAAACGCTGAGTATGAGAAACCGAAACTCAAACCCCAAGGGCAAGAGTAGGATCCATTTCCTCGAGCATCGATCAGTGCACGAGAAGAGGGCAGTGTCCCCGCAGGCATACAAAAAGGGAGCCCACAAACGTCAAACGACTATATCTCCCTCACAAAAAGAAATACAAAGTCAAAATCAAGAGAAAAGCCTGGTCGTGACCGTGCCTGTTGCGATAAACGGAACCCCTCAAAGCAAAAGTCTGAATCAACAAAAGGGGCCGTGGAATGTAAATGCTCGAGATTTGATCCGAAGTTGTCCGAAAGGAAAGAGTTAATGGGCCCTTATTCGCTCGCCGGGTTAACGGCTTTGCGGTCCTCTCAGGAGGTTTATCCCCTACGCTCTTCCTTCTCCCTCTAAAGATGAAGGTTCGATGGAGTTTCTGAAGGGTGAAAACTGCCTAGGGTCTGCGACCTTATTTTAATATACACATTTGGTTGCCTACTTTGAAAAGCGAAAGCTATCGCTGCGAAAGAGTCTCTGTGTTTCTGGCTGGTCAAGACCCATGTTTACCGCCTTGATGTCTTCTTGTTTAACCTCGGGCTTAGGCCAATGCAAGCGCGTCACCTATGGGTGCGACGGCGTCTGATTCCGGGTCAGCGTCGCGCGGTTGGTCGTTAGGGTTCCAGGATCATATACCATCTAGAGTTGTGAGGAAACAGACCCGGGTCGGGCAAATCTTTTACCTCAAACATCTTTTGGGAGAATCCCTGTGGTCGGAAGCAACTGGGAGCCTAAGCATGGCATGACGGTATTGTCATCAGGGTAAGTCTTAGCCGGCGGGATCATCATTCGAGGGGTCTAGAGGCCCAAATCAACCTAGATGTGCACTTAGGATACCTGGGAGGTTAGTAAGAAACCCCTGTCTCACGTAGGTTAGGTGCCATTTGGGTGCTTGCCGGGCATTAGTAACAAAAAAATTGAAATGATAAAAGCAACAAAAAAAATGGAAAAGAGAAAATGTACATATTTACAAACAAAAAATCTTTTTTATGATAAAACAAAAAAAATGCCAAATATAAAAAAGAAAACAAATTAATTTTGCATGATTGCATTTGCGTGCAGCATCTCACTTTTAATACCGCTTGCATTCGTGTGCTTGCCTATCGCATTTATCATCACCACATCTTTCCCTTGCCTTCGTTAAATAAAGGCTTGGCCCCTTGACCAGTCATCAAGGACAGTCACAGTGACCATTTGCTTATTGAGCAAAGGGCCAAGTCAGAACAGAAATTCTGATTTGTTTGTTTCAGTGATGTGTGCAGGGACTCAGGCAACAGAAGCAAAAGTGAAAAACAAACAAACCGAACCTTGTATTTTATTCCAAAAAAAAAAACCAAAAAAATTACATCAAGTTTCGCCCTCTCTCTCTGCATCACTCGTCCCACTACCCTTCGGATAAAACGCTCTCAAAGGTGCTACCCAACTATGAAAAGCGGTACTTCTACCGCTCTGTACTCCCCTTCCTATTCCCACATCCCGGCGTTGATCCACGGAAGCAGCAGAGAAGCTACCAATACGAAAGCCACGCTCTCATGCTTTTCGGTAGCGCTCCTCACCATCTCTCAGCCACTGTTCAGCAAGACCAAGGCTGATTCGAAGTTCGAATAGTTGGGCCTCCATGGCCCTTCGTTCCTCCCTTTCAGCCAAACTGTTGGCTCTTTCTCTCTCTGCGTCCCTTTCTCTCTCTGCCCGTTCTCTCTCACTGTAATGCCCCGGATTTTTCGGATATTTTCGGATCATTTTAGTGGGTCTCGGAGTGTATTTTGTGCTTTACACGTGTTTTTCCCTGATGTGCCTTCGGAACTCTTTGCAGGGCGAACCGTGGCGTTCTACGACTCCGGGACAGTACCACTGCGTTGTGTTCCTTCCGAGGATCGCGGAGGTAATTTTTCGCAATTTTCTGAATTTATCAAATTTTCGGGTTTTCCTATATATACTAACCCTTTCCTCTCTCCCCCTCTCATTCTCTCTTTCTCACTCTCTCTCTTCTCTCACGCCCTCTTTCTCCCCTCTCTTCTCCGGCGGCCGACGGAGCGAGGCGGGGGCGAGGCGGAGGCGACGCGGGTGAGGACGCGGGCGAGGATGGGCGAGGATCGAGGCGGTGGAGGCGCGTGGGAGCTCGTGGCGCGGTCGCGAGCCGGCGAGGGTTTCACGGCGTTTCTTCGCGGATCGGTGAGCTCGGGGCGTGAAATCTTCGGTGGAGGTAGGGTGATGGTTCCCCAGCTCGTGCACTTCCTTTCCCGCGAGTTTCGTAGGCCGTGGTGAGCCGAGCGGGTGGAATCGGGGTTTTTGGGCAAAACCCATGTTTTAGGGCTTGTGGGCCGATCTCTCGTTTCAGTGCGTTTTAGGCCGATCCGAGGCCGTAGATGCATGCTAGGGGCTTCTGGGGAGCTTCCCCCTTGTTTTCCCCCTCTCCTGTGGAGGTATGGGGGCGTGGGACGAGTTTTGGGTCGTTTCCCGCCGTAGCGTTCTCGGAAGGAAGTGACGGTCCTTCCAGTGGCCGTCACTTGGTGCAACGCGCCTAGGCAGGGCCGTTACATTCCCCTTCTGTTGGCCTTTGGTGGTCTGTGGGTGTGACGGTCCCACGATAGACCGCCAGGTGCTGTGACGCACCAGGGCTAGACCATTAGAGTCTCTTCCGTTAGTTTTCGAGTCAAGCGTGTGACGCACCAGGGCTGGCGCGTCACAGCCTTGTGACGCCCCAGGGTGGGTGCGTCACCTTCCCTGTTGCCCAGCTGAGGGCTGGGGGTGTGACGGTGCCCTCTGGACCGTTACATGCTCGTAACGCGCCCAGGGTGGGCCGTCGGAGCCGTTTTATCCGTTGGGGAGGGCAGCGTGTGTGACGCGCCGGGCCAGACGCGTTACATCCGTGTAACGCGTTGGGGCAAGCGCGTTACATTCTGCTTTCACGCTGAGAGCGTGAGGCGTGTAACGCACCAGGGCAAGCACGTTACATTCGTGTAACGCGCTGGGCCAGGCGCGTTACATCCCTCTTTGGCTTTGGTGTGTAACGCATGGGGCCAAGCGCGTTACTTTCGTGTAACGCGCCTGGACCAGGCCGTTACATGCTTGTGACGGCCCAAGGGTGGACCGCCACTTGCCTGGTTGCCCCATGAGGGTGGCAACCTCGTTTTCTTGTCCGACTTGCGGTCTCGTGAATGTCCCAGATGCCCGTGGGTTTCTGTGCCCGTGTTTTGAGGGTGTCGGGAGGGACCGTGTTACCTTGATTAGCGTGCCCGTAGGTGTGGTGGGTCCGGGTGACCCCACGTGTTCCGGGCTTTCGTGTTACGCTCGATCGAGTCACCGTGTATCGGTGTGTGTGTGCGGTGGGGTCTTCCCCGCATGTCGTGGGTTTCTTTGGAAGGTGATTCCCGTGTGGGCCACGTGTTTGGCCTTGGACTGCGAGTCCAGTTATCCGGCCTGGGGCTGGAGGTTTCCTGCTTACTACAAGATGGGAAATCATTGTGGTGGCTTGTGTGATGCCCTGGGAATCGTGCTTCTGCGTTTTCCGTGTGGCCCGTGTGGGTGGCCTTAGTCCCTTGCGTTCCCTTCCTGAGGGAGTGGTCTTGGCGACTCGTGTGTTGTATCGGTACTCGTGCTACCGTAGTTTTAGACCTAGAGATTGGACTAGATTGACGGCCTGGTGCTGTCGCGTGCAACGGTCTTGACCCCGAGTCTTGTGACTCAAGGACCGTTGAGTGTAGTGCGTCTAGGGGTCTGTCTAGAGTCTAGTGACTTAGCGTCGCTTGGGTTTTCTCGACTCTCGCGCAGGCTGTATGCGTGACCGTGGACTGTATGTCATGTTTCTGCTCCGACTGTGGTCACCGTGTGACGGGGCTGGTACGTGGGCTGGTCCCCGTACGTCGTCGGATTCGGACGTTGTGTTCCGTTGAGAGTCTACTCCTTCAGTGACCCTCCACTAGTCGTAGCCTACCAGTACGCGTGTGCTGGTCGCACCAGGGAGTGGTGTATGGGCTTACCCTGAGGACGGTTAGACTGGTTTCCGTCGGGCCCCTCGTCGTAGCCAGAGTCCGGCTGCGGGGGAAAACCAGTCAGAGGGCCAGACCTAGGACGCGTGGTCTGTGTGTGCACACGTGGTTGGGGACTGTGGACGCACGTCGACGGGCGTGACCCCAGCTAGTCACTTGTTTGTGGTTACTTGTACGGTGTTCGCGCCTCGGGTAGGACCTACCACGTCAGGCGGTTCACCTGCGGTGCGGTGTAAGACGTCAGGGGACGCTACCGGCTGTGCTTCTAGTGGGTGGTACTCCTGTCGAGTACGGAGTGACAGACTATCAGTCTCTGTGTCTTTGACCTTCGGGTTTTTGGTCTTGTCGACCGGTGAGTTCGGTTGTTTCACCTTGGCGCGTGTGTCGGTTCTTGCGCCGTGAGATTAGTACTAGTGGCTTTATCGAGGTTGGGTCTTGTTGTGCGGTACCCGCGATCGGGTGGTCGGGGTTGCACCTTGGACAGCGTGTCCAGGTCGACTGTGTCCGAGGGACAGGCCTCTACGGCGTGGTTGCCGTGTGTTCTTACTTCGGTAGGTGGTACTAGCGTGTTTCGGTAGCTTCGACTGTGTGATCGAGGTCTGCCTTCTTACAGTAGGAGTAGCTGTAGTGCCGAGTTTTGACCGGCCACCGGTTTGCTGTTCCTGCTGTAGTTGTAGCTTCCTTTCCGCTACCGCCGTTGTTTCTGGTTGGGGTTCCGCGGGATCCCTGCTGAGTCTCTATTTTGGAGACTCATTCCCTGCTTTTCAGGTGTAGCGGTTCTTCCTCGTGGTTCGAGGGTGCGGAGCAGAGGTTCTCAGTTGCCAGCTTGCCGGGCCGAGTGTTCACTTGGCATGTGGTACGTTTTACTGCTTTAGACTGTATTTTCTATTGGACTGGACTCTGTTGTAGTTGTTTATTTATTTCTGTTAATTGTTGAGTTGTCCTACTTTATTTCCTATTTCTTTGTGCCTCCACACTCCTTCTAGCCCTTCCGAGCCCTCCCGGCTCGTGGGCGGCGGTGCGAGTCTCGGGTTATCGGGCCTTCCCGGTAATCGGATTCTCGGGTCGTTACACTCACGGTCTTCCCTCTCCAACTGGAGAGTGATCCTCAGTTCCATAGCATCCCTGGAAGAGTCGTCATCAGGATGACGTCGCAGTTCCCTCTCCAGTTCTGCTATCCTAGCCTCCTTCTGCGCAGCTTGGGC
This sequence comes from Amorphophallus konjac, assembly GCA_022559845.1. Lineage (NCBI taxonomy): Eukaryota > Viridiplantae > Streptophyta > Magnoliopsida > Alismatales > Araceae > Amorphophallus > Amorphophallus konjac. Next base: position 111,561 of record JAHNEJ010001310.1, read on the forward strand.
AAGCGCTTCTTCCGTCTCCTTTTCCTGCCGAGTGTACCATCTCAGATACGCGATAAGGCGTAAACAAAGAGAACTCAACGCTGAAACTTTTACCTGTATACGGAGCATTCCTTCTGCCTCCGCAGCACGCTGCGTGGCGTGAGCAAGTTGCTCATGAAGCAAGTTAAGTTCGGAGGTAGGAATCCACAAGCTGGAGGAGGTACCACCTACTCCCGTCGCTGGGGAAGCCGCGCCAATCTGGGCATGCTACGACCGCGTGAATTAGCAGCCAACATCTGGAATCTGGGGTTTTAATTAAAGAACGCAGTGCACACCTACCGAGGCGCTCATAGCTCCACGGGCATCGCCCAATTGTTGCTCCATCTCTGCCAAGCGAGTTCGTAAATTCGCTATCATGGTATCACGGATATCCTGCAGCCATGTAAGTCAGCATTTCCACCAGAAAACCAAAAGGGGAAAAAGAAGAAAAGAAAAAAGGGGGGAAACCTACCTCCACAAGTCCCCGGGGTTGGAGCCGCTCTACGTACTTTGTCCTATATAGACGTAAGTAGTCCTCGCTATCCCGCGCCTGCGATTCTACAATCGTGCCACCCCGTTGCCAGTCTTCACACTGTTCAGGGAACCGCACGCGCCAGTCAATGCAGGTCGCCGGTCCTCGCGTCTTTCTCCCGACATGAGGTGGCGCAGCTGAATCCACCCATTCTTGAGCCAGTCCTAAAGTTCTCATAACTAATCGTAGCCGAAGCGGCTCGATTTCATTCAGGCAGTGCATCCATAGTTCCCGTCCGAATCGGGCACGACTTGCTAGAACCCACGGCTGGTCGGCATCGACCATGTCTGAGTAGGGTCTCCAGTTTACCATCGCTGCAGGGAACTCATGTAGCTCTCGCCTTAGCACCATCAGTTGGTAGGTTAGGGGTGCCGCACTCATGATGGGTTCCCACCGCCTGGCTAGCGGCACCATCACGGGTCGCCAATGTCGAGCTCTCCCCATGGGGAGGTAATAATAGCTCCATAGCTGCTCAGTGCAGGTCATCAGTACCTTGCGAAAACAACAACAAAAATACAAAACAAGCAAAACCAAAAAAATACCTGGATGAATGGTGTGAAACCACTCACAGTCATCTCACGATCCGTTTCTTGGAATAGGCCTGCAAATAAGTGTGCCAGCATGGCAGCTCCCCAGGCATAGTACCCTACTCTTTCAAGGTCTGACAGCAGCTCCAGGAAGCAACATTGGATACCGTCCCCTTTCGAGCTCAGTACCAATCTCCCCAAAAGGAAGAGGAGAAATCTCCTCAAATCTATGTTACATCTTTCCCAGTTGCCGAAATCTGTGCAGTACACGGCACGGCATCCTATTTCCATCCTTTCCATGAACTCTTCTGAGGATTCGTCGTCCCGCCGACGAGTGTCGGTGAGCCCTAATGCATCCATGAGGGACGCCCTAGCTACCGACCTGTTTTTCCGACCATCTAGGTCCAAACCCAGTAACTTCTGGGCACCTTCTCGGTAGTCCGCGTAAGTGACTCCGGTCACTGCCTCGCCATCCACCTTGAGACTCGTAATTCGGACCACATCTTCCAAGCTGGGCACCATGTGCCCCCAGGGCATCAGGAATGCCCGACTCACTGGGTCCCATCTCTCACACAAGGCTTGGATCAGGACCAGGTCGAGCTGGATCGGCTCGATCCGAAGGAAGGTGCCAAATCCCATCACGTCTAGCCTGGCCTTCTGAAAATCTGGGAGGCCCCTGTACGCTGCCACTACCAACTCCCATGAGATCTGTGATTTCATCACACTCTACGCATACAGGGAATGGGGAGGTGGTTTGGTCAGAAAGAAAGGAAGGAAAAAGAACGAAAAAAAGGGCAGGAAAACTTGGCTTACGAGTTGTGATTGGGGCCTTTCGCTGAAGTGCACTTCGAGGTCCGAAAGCCTCCTGGAACTACTACCACTGGACCTGCTTCTCTTCGAGGAGTGGGAAGATTCGCCCTCCATCCAACTCTCGGAATTTTGAACTCCTCCTCTCCCGTGAAAATTTGTGCTCCTCGAGTTAGCTCTCGATATACCTGGGAAGATAAAAGGGACAAGAATTTATAGAAATGGAAGGAGTGCAGACCAAGATTGCCTCCATCACCTGTCAATGATAGCCCTTGCAATGAGGCACCTGCCAAGCGGTCCCATGTGTCGTTTCACCGCTCGCACAGGGTGATTGACTGGACGAAGAATATGACGACTAGCCCCCTATGTTGTCTAGGGATACCCTATCATGATTTGGAGGATGTCCGCAAAATTTGACACAGCATTCGGGAAAAGAAACTAGGGCCGTCAGTATTGACTTCGATGGTAGATTCCCGTGGAAAATGGTCACAACAAGACGCGATTCTCCGCTTGGAGCGGAGTCTCGGCAGACCCATCATATGGGAACAGTGTAAAGGAGGAGAAGCGTAGGGAAGAAGGAACGCACAAGAGAACAAACAAGCAGCAGAAAATCAAATCACTCCATTCATAATTCTACACAAGCTGTCATAAACACTACAATCATAGAGAGGTGGCGGGTCCACTAGCTCGCCAACTCTTGACATTATTTTCATGCTCGTCCCTCTAGGCGTCCCTCTCCTCTCCCCTGAGGTGCGGGTCCCTCAGAAGCCTCTGGGATCCTCGTGCAGCAGCACCTGCCTCGCCTCTTGGCACCTGCTCCGCAGCAGTGACTCGCTGCTCCTCCCCTGGCGTGGCGAAGAAGCCACTAGCGGCAAAGCGACCAGACTGTCGGAGTCGCTCCCCGAACTCTCGCGCTCTCTCATAGCGCGTCTCCATCCCTCCTAGCCTCTGCACGACGGCCTGAAGGCCCAGCTGGAGCTCCCTCACTTGGGCCTCCAAGGCCCTCCTCTCTGTCTGATCCCGCTGTCGCTCTGACCTTCTCTCGGCTTTCTCTCTCTCTCTGCCTCTCTCCTCATCATCTGCAGAAGAACCCTTAGCTCCAGGATGTCTGGAGAAGGCCTCTCCTCACCGCGATATCGCAGCTCCGTTACAGTCGCCACCCAGGCATCACGCTCCTCTTCCGCCCGGGTCGCGCGGGCCACCGCACCGGCAAGTTGCTCCCGGAGGGAGGCAATCTCGAGAAAAGAGGCCGAGGAACTGGAAGATGCGCCGCCAGCCACTCCCACCGTCGCTGTCTGTTGGGCACGCTGGAACAAAATAAATAATGGCCGTCAGTGAAACTCCAAATCTGAAGATAAAAGTGCAGCACGTAACTTACCAGGAGCGACAGCTCATGTTGAGCGACGGCCAGCTGCCGCCTAACCTCTGACAGTTGGGCGCGCAAGCCGCCAATGCCACGTGTGTCCCCAGCTTGGGGAAGCACCGCATAACTCTCTCTCTGTCGCCGCAGGAATTCGGCGCTATCCTGCACCAGTACACCCCCTTGCTGTCCAGGGAGACATACGGGCCAGTCCTCAAGGCGCCTTGCCGCGACTCTCCCTCCTGACGCGGCTCGGCTCGTCCGCACTCGCCCACTCATCGGCCAGGCCCAGTGTCCTCGCCATGTCCTGCACCAAGAAAGGGGTCCCACATCAGTCAAAAAGAACGCGTCCCCTGTCTAGGACGCGTCCATCATTTAAGTGCGACACTCACCGAACCCTTTCCCCCCTCGCGCGGCCCGCTTCAAAACTCAAAATAGATCAAAGAAGGGAAAACCAAGCACTCACCGAGCCGTGTTCACCTCCTCCCATGCCATCGGGCCCCTCGGGTCCCTCGGGGGCCCGAAGCGGCCCTTCCTCCTCCATGGACGTCGTTCCATGTTCTTGCGTGTCCCTCCTCGGGCGAGGAGTTCCTCGTCCCTCTCCACCTTCACCATGGTCGGGCCCACCGAACTCCATCGATCAAAAGAGGAGGAAGACGAAAGGGGGCAAGCGAGTTTCGGCGGAAGGCGGGCTCGTTTACGGGTAAGGCACGGGAGAAGAAAGGCCACCCGTCGCTTTAAATTTGAATTCGAGGATTAAAACGCGTCCTCGCGCTTGGACGCGCCCAAAAGGAAGTGAAAAAAAGGGGGGAACAAAAACCCTCCATGCAAAGTAGTTCCCTCCTGTCCAGGGCAAAGTCCCGTGAAGCGTGAACAACATGGTGTGAAAGAAAGCGCAGGAAGGAAAAGTACACACAACACAAGAAAGCCATTTTCATTTCATATAATAGCCGAAAGTACATCATGCAGTAAGGAGAGGGTGGAGTGTACAAGCAACTCTCTAACTCTCACCATCCCCCTCCTGGTCATCTCTCTCCTCCCCCCTCTGACGGGGATCCCTAGGGGGCCTCTGCGACCTCTGCGAACCCTGAGAAGTCGTGCTCGTCTCTCTAGGTGGCACCATGCCAGCCTCCAAGGTGCGGCGACGCTGCTCGGCCGAAGAAACTAGAAAGCTGCCCACAGAAAAGGAACCGGACTGACGAAGTCGCGCCCCACGCTCCTTCGCCCTCTGATACCGCTCCTCACTCTCCCGGAGTCTCCCCTCCGCCGTGCCAAGACTCAGCCGGAGCTCCGACACCTGAGCCACCAGAGCTCTCCTCTCGTCCCAATCTCGATATCGCTCTGCCATCCTGTACTCCCTTTCTTTCTCCATGGTCTCCCTCTCCCCCTCTCTCTCTAGGGTCTCCCTATCCCACTCCCTCTCTCTCTCCATGGTCTCCCTATCCCTCTCCCTCTCCTCTCTCTCTCTCACCGCCTCCCTCCTCGACAGCTTGAGGGCGATCCGCAGATCCAGCACGTCACGAGGGAGCTCCTCAGCCTCCCGTCGACGCTCCTCCTCCAGCTCCGCAATCCGGGCGTCACGCTCTGCCACCCAGGCATCGCGCTCTGCCACCCAGGCATCGCGCTCCTGCTCAGCACGAACAGCACGGGCCAGGGCCTCCCGAATCTCGGCCACCTGTCAAAGCACGCATGCACCGTAAGAGAACAGTGATAGAAGGAAAGCAGCTAGAAGAGGGTCAGGGCCAAGCAAGCACTCACTCGAGCCTCGCAGTCACGCTCGGCCTCCTCAGCCCGAGCCACCGCATACGCCAGCTGCTCTTGGAGGGCAGAAACCTCCGGAGGAGGGCCCCGCGAACTGGAACCCGCTCCACCAGCCATCCCGGCTGCCGCTGTCTGGTGGGCCCGCTGAAACACGGGGCAAACGTCAGTCAAAGGCTAAGCATCAAAAATCCAGGTCACAAAAAATGCATTGCATAGGCTCACCAGGATCTCCAACTCCTGTCGGATGGCCACCAACTGCCGCCTAGCGTCCGCCAGGTGGGCCCGCAGGTCGGCAATCATGTTGTCACGAGCATCCTGCATTGCACATAAGTCAGTACCACATGCATATACATATAGAAGGGTGAAGCATTTTCATTTCACACTTACCCCTGCCATACCGCCGAAGGAGAGGCGGTCCCCGTACGTAGCTCGATATCGTCTCATGTAATCTGTGCTGTCCTGTACATGGGACACCACTAGGACCCCGCCCTGCTGCCAGTCTTGGTACTGTGCTGGGAAGCGCGTACGCCAGTCCACAATCTTCGCCTTCCCCTTGGTCTTCCGCCCAATGCGGGCCGGCGCATCTACGTCAACCCACTCCTGGGCCAGCCCCAACGTCCTCATGACCAGTCTAAGCCGCAGCGGCTCAATCTCGTTCAGGCAATGGACCCACACGTCCCGCCTGAAGCGAGGAAGACCCGCTACAACCCAGGGCTGGCCAGCATCGCCCATGCCCAGGTAGGGCCTCCACACCACCTGCATCACCATACATACATTATGTTAGTTACCATTCAGTCACATGCATAAACACACAAAAAATCATACGCATCATACTATGGCCTCGGGATACTCGCTCAGTTCCCGACCAAGTGACGCCAGCTGGTAGCCGTGGGGTGCTGCAACCACGACCGGCCTCCACTGCCGTGCCAGAGGCACGGCCCTCCTGTTCCCATGCCTAGCCCTCCCCATCGGGAAATAGTAATAGCTCCACACCTGCATCCATCATACATCATTAGTACAATAATTACATATTTAACTGTGGGAATGCATAAATAAAATGTTTACCTGAAGAAAAGGTGCGAAGCCACTGACTGTCGTCTCCTTCTCCGAACTCTGGGAGAGATCAGCAATCAAATGGGCAAGCAGAGCCGCCCCCCACGCGTAGTGCCCCACTCTGTCAAGGTCCGCCAGAATCCCGAGGAAGCGGCAGTGGATGCCATCCCCCTTCGTCCCCAGCAGAAGGCGGCCCAAGAAGAAGAAAAGAAACCTCCGGAGGTCTAGATCCACCAGCTCCCGCTCGCTCGGGTCCTGGGTGAAAGCTGCACGAGCGTCTCCCTCCAGTCGTGCCAGAAACTCCGCTCCAGTCTCGCTAACCCGCTGGCGCGGGTCGACGAATCCGAGCGCCTCCATGATCTCCACTCGGCCAACTACCCTGCTGTCCCTGTCAGTCACGCTCGTCTCTAACCACAGTAGGTCCAGGGCACTCTCTCGGTAGTCGGGGTAGGTGACCCCGCTCACCGCCTCTCCGTCCACCCGTAGCCCGGTGATCCGAGCCACGTCCTCCAGTGACGGCACCATGTGCCCCCAGGGCATCAGAAACGCTCGGCTCGGCGCATGCCACCGCTCCCTCAATGCCTGGATAAGAGGAAGGTCGAGCCGGAAGGGCTCGATCCTAAGGAAAGCTCCAAAGCCCATGGCGTCCACACGCGCCCTCTGGAAGTTCGGCAGCCCGCGGTATGTTGCCACCACCAGGGACCAGCTGATCCGGCCCTTCATCACGCCCTGCACACCACAAAACCAACAAAGAACACATCAGCATCATGAATAGTAATAAACAATAACACTGTATATACTACTTATTCATTTTATTTTTCTTTTTAAAATATTTATTTTTTGTGGATGCGTCCAGGCCCCTGGACGCCTCCTTTCCTTTTCCTTTATTTTAGAAAAAAACCAAAAACCAAAACAAAAAAAAATAATAATATATGTATTATCATGGAGGCGTCCTAGACCCAGGACGCCTCCTTATTTTTATTATATTTCTATTACTTTTCATAAATAAATAAATAAATGAAAAGAAAAAGAAAATGTGGAGGCGTCCAGGCCCCTGGACGCCTCCTTCCCTCACTCCCCGGCCTTCTCTCACAGCCTCTCACCCGTCCGTTTAGCCTATTGAACCACAGAGTGAGAGTTCCGAGGGGCTTACCGGATCGTGCTCGTCTTCTCCCGCGTCGCCAGCGCCCGCAGCAGCCTCTGCGGCCAGGAGAGGCACCTCCATCCCCTCCTCCGCAGTAATCACCTCTGCTGCGGGCTCCTCGGCATCATCCCTCAACCTCCTCGCACGACGAGCCAGTCGTTTCTGCTTCTCTGGACCCTGGCTCGATCCTCCTCCCTCCATTGGGACTAAGAATGGGTCGTTTGGAGTGGCTGGACGGTCAGAATGAACAGTATAAGTGAGTAGGGGGGGAGCCCTCCCCCCTATATATAGATTGACCTTTTATTGGGGCGTCCAGGCGCCTGGACGCCCCCCCACTCTTTTATTTTTTTCAAAATTCAAAAAAATAGGGACGTCCAGGCGCCTGGACGCTCCCATAAATAAAACAAATAAAAAAATAAAAAAATCAAAATAGGGGCGTCCAGGACCCTGGACGCCCCCAAAAATAAATTGTCAAAAAAAATAAAATAATAAAAATAAAACTTAGGGGCGTCCAGGCCCCTGGACGCCCCCATAATAAAAATATATATATATATATAATAAAAGAAAAAAAGATAAGACTATAATCCAAACAAAATAAAAAACATAAAGAAAAAGAAAAACCACAAAAAAGATAATAATTAACGGAGGTCCAAAACATCCATGCCAGATTTTATTCCATCAGAAAAGCAGAGTGAACTACATCAGGGGTTTAGGCACCTTAGGCTTTAACTTCCCCAGTTCAGTTACATAAGCCCTCCACGGCTCGCATTCTTCCACCACGTGCGCTAAGGCCTTTCCCGCAACACTTGTCTTCCAGGGAGCTTTAATGACCTTCGCTTCCTTCGCGTCCGCTTCAGTGCCCAACTCCCCTTTCTTCAAAGGAACAATGCCAGTCGGTGGCGGGAACGAATGGCGTGGGATGCCAATCTGGAGGCAGCACCGATGCGCATTATAAAGGACGAACTCGGTCGCGCCGATCAGTTGAAAATCAACTTCGGGAGAAGACCTCATGAGGAGATCTAGCGAAAGCAAACATGCCGGTGCGTAAGTAAAGAAGCCTTGTGTCACGGTGCGAAAGTGAGACCGCCAGTCTTCACGTTTCTTCAGCCACGGAACGCGGTTCACTACGGTACCACCGAAGCCTAACACGTCGGCTATGTGATGAAGAGGGCTTTGTTGGAAGAGCTTCGAAGCGGTTGGCATTCCCTCGCGGTGGTCGAATTTGAAATGCAAATCCAGCCAGCAATTCAAGACAAGTGCACAACCAAATGGAGGCTTACCCATGCTCGAGGCAGTAAGACCGCTGTAAAGATAGGCAAGGACGGCGGGTCCCACCCTCTTTCCACGCCAGATCCCGCAGATAGCACCCAGTTGGTCTTCCTCCACCATGTTGTCGGTATAAGGGAACAAGAGAGCACCCGCCAGACAAATGGTGAACCCCTTCATGATTCCCTCCAAATAGTCATCGTCTGGTGACCCTCTCAGGGCGTCCATGACCCACTCCGCAAGCTTTTGGAGATCGATCCCCTTTTGAGTACGGACCTTTCTGGCTGCATCGGGCAGCATGAAGCTTCCAAGGACGCTTTCAGAAGTCCCCCGTGTCAGCATCCGCATAGCCTTCACCTTCCCGTCACTCTTGAATTTCTTCAATCCGAGCAGAAGTTCCACCTCCTCGAGGAGGATGGTCACCTCGAAGGTCAGGAAGATAAAAGTGTGGGTCTGGGGATGCCAGATCTCCACTAGTGCGCCCATAGCCGCCCAGTCCATACGAATCTTCTCGTAATGCTTGGCGTGAATAAGGAGCCCCTGTAGATGTCACTTCGAGAGTATGGCCCTCATGCCAATGGAGATATTGGAAGTCAGCTTTGAAAGCCATGGCAGCTTGGAAAACTTCCTCGGGCCTGGGAAGAGTGGATATGGCTGGAAGAGGAAAGAAGAAGAAATGAAGGAAGTAAGAAGAAGGTTCACGTGGAGAAATTTGAAAAGAGTCAGCTTACCATATGTGACATGATCGTCCCACTCAGATGACCCTCGAGGTCGGAAAGTAGCCTAATCTCGCTGCTAGGCTTGCTCCTCTTCATAACGCGGGAAGACTCTCCTTCCATCCTGAAATCTCTAGATTCTCCTCTCCTTCCTCTCCTGAGCTTCCAAAACCCACCTTGGTGCATTTGAATGAACTAGCCTAAGGGGAGTTCTTATAGGAAGGGAAGATCGCTACAGGACAGAACATGTCACATCAACGGTCGCTATCAAGATTTTGTATGGATCTCCTTTGAACTGTGGTGCGATTCTGCTATGATTCTGCTACTTTATGATGTTGCTAACCTTTGCTGGCCTGTGCAGGTTTTACTAACGGACGTCTTTGTCCTATCTCCTGTCCCACCTTTCATTGGTTGGTCCCACCATGTCATGCATCGTAGTATATGATACGTACGCTACTAGAACATGCCGAGGACCGTGCGGCCCGAACGAATCTGGGATCTGAGTTCCCCTTCAACAAAAACGGTGATGATCCCGGAAGAATTTGGGTTGTACGGATAGGCCGTCAATTTGTGATAGAATGGGGACGACGGTTCCATTCAGTGAGTTGATGCGCGGATAAACGGGCCCCAGCCCAGTATCAGCTCACCGGGTCGGTATCCTGACCCGTCCTTCATAAGTTGACAATATTATCCTTGGCTATTTTCTATTTTAGTTTGTTTTGAATTTTTCTTTAAACCCAGCATGCATTCATATAGGACTTTGATTTATTGCGGAAGACCATTCAAGTGATTCGATTGTGAAAGCCGTTGTGTTTCAATTCCCACAAATATGACATATTCCACTCCGAATGAAATACCGAGTTTCCTTGAGACAGCCTCGACGCTGCTCTTCCAAAGGAGACCCTTGTTTGGACAGACCCTCAGATATTCCTTTACCTTCTTCGACCCACCTTGGCCGCAGCACTTCCACATTGGCTGGCAACCGCTCCCCAAAGGTGAAACCTCCTGTTTATGACCCAGGTACTTTCATACCGAGAAGTTGGTCTCCTTTTGTTTCGTGCCTGAGCGCACATCTCACCCTCCCTTATTTGATCTCCGTCCAAGCATTCGTCAATATTTGAAAGACCTTCTTCAAGGTCGCCTCATTGAAACTCCAGGAAAGATCAGTAACGTCAAAAGCGTGTCTCATCACACCTTGGCATCAACTTATCAGTCCGCTCCCACTTCACTCCACTCCACTTCGATACCATTCCACTACGTGTCGCTCCCTTGCAAAGCAGACGCCAAGGCGGGGTAGCTGTAGACACGCCATTCCTGACGTCTCCTGAGAAAGTCTCATATTACTATACGACGCCCCGCGACGGCTTACGCATTTCGAATCACTTGAGTACTTCCTTTTCTTGAGTCTTCTTCCGCCCTTTTCGGCATCCGGAATCGTCTCGTCACGGCATTCGGACGACATCAACACCAGTCAGACGCATCAAGAGGTTCCGAAACCAAGAAGGGTATCTGCCGGGCGCCCGCCGACGCCTGATCTAAGGACCCGGGTGGGTCTTAATGGGGGCGTCCAGGCCCCTGGACGCCCCCATGATTTTAATTTATTTTATTATTTTCTCGGGGCCCAAAACAAAATAAACAATATATATATTAATGGAGGCGTCCAGGCCCCTGGACGCCTTCATAAAAACAAAAATAAAAAATATTTGTAGAATGCCACTTGGCATAAAAAAGACAAAAAATAATTTAAAATATATATATATTAATGGAGGCGTCCAGGCCCCTGGACGCCTCCATAAAAATAAACATAAAAAAATTAAAATGCCAGCCTTGGCATAAAAGACAAAATCACAATAAAAATAACACATTTTTGGAGGCGTCCAGGCCCCTGGACGCCTCCATCACATCCATCACGGGCGCCGGCCACCGAACGACGGTTTATCGTGTGTGAAAAAATCTAAATTTTAGAGACGTCAAGTCAGCTGGACGCGCCCATTTCTGAATCACGAGGCGCCGCTCACAAAACCACGCGTTGTGCCAAACCGCGTGCGGCCGTCGTCGGTTTTCGGTGGACCTGTTTGAGGCGTCCGGGACCCTGGACGCCTCCACAAAAATATTCCAAAAATATAAATAAAAATAGAATAAAATATTATTTCGGCCCTAATGGAGGTGTCCAGGGTCCTGGACGCCTCCACCCTCCGGAGCCCTATAAATAGAGGCCCACCCCCTCAGTTCTGGAGGAGCTTTGAAGTGATCCGATAAGGCTGCCGGAGCCCAGAGGCTACGGAGTCATTTTCTAACCCGTGGGTTCTTTTGTAGGTGGAGGTTCTGCCGGCTTCTCGGGTGTTCACGCTCGCGAGAGGAAGGTCGTCTTCATCCACCGCGCTTCCACGTCGTCCCCACGCTGCCGGAGCTCCGCCGGATTTCACCCTCGGCTCATCCAATAAGCCTTTTCTTCCCCTTTTTCTCCATAGTTCTTTACATTCATCATATTACACCCTCTATCCCCCTTCACAAGGGCGCCTCTTCTCTTATACTTCTTGCATCCATCATCTCATTTTCCTCCTACTCGAGTCCGAGAGGGGTTTAAAAGATAACACTAACCAGGTGTGTGTCTTGCCATCATTTCGTTATTTTTACCGCAAGGATTTGAATACTACACCTTCATCTTTCTAATCCACTTGTTACTTGTTTGTCGTTGTTTTGCAAGGGTACCCGAGGAAAGCCCTCTCCGTCGGCCGGCCGGAAGGAGAGGAAGAAGCAACCCGCCATCTCCCGCTCTTGAGGTAGGCGTGATCACTTTCTTATTCTGGGGTCTTTCGCCCCCTGGCGATCACATCTTTTCATCGAGGCCGCGGCGAGTCACTTCCCCAATGGCCGTTTAAATTTCTGTTCTCATATTCTCTTTATATCTTGTTATATTCTGCTCATATCATCGAGGCCGCGGCGAGTCACTTCCCCAATGGCCGTTTAAATTTCCGTTCTTATATTCTCTCTATATTATGTTATATTCTGCTCATATCATCGAGGCCGCGGCGAGCCACTTCCCCAATGGCCGTTTAAATTTCTGTTCTCATATTCTCTTTATATCCTGTTATATTCTGCTCATATCATCGAGGCCGCGGCGAGTCACTTCCCCAATGGCCGTTTAAATTTCCGTTCTTATATTCTCTCTATATTCTGCTATATTCTGCTCATATTCTCGAGGCCGCGGTGAGTCACTTCCCCAATGGCCGTTTCAATTCTTGTTATTTAATTTCTGCACCTTTCCCGTCCCCCCGAGGTCGCGGTGAGTCTCTTCCCGCTATGGCCGTTTGAACTCCATATCTTGCTATATTATACTTGTCCCGCTCGCCCCGCCGGAGCAATCTCCCATGGTGGCCCCTTCTCTCTTCTCTATCATCTCTGTGTTGCAGAAAAACAATAAAACAAACAAAAAGATGAGCCCGCGCGCTCCGCGTCCTCTCTCCGCTTCCCGGAACCGCGTGACGTCGCTCACAGGCACTACTACTACTCCTACTGTACCAGAAACACTCCCTGACCTCGCGGTCGAGGCTATCGAACTACACTAGTACCACTTACCGAAGTAAAAACACACGGCACCCACGCCGTAGAGACCTGTCCCCCGGACACATCCTACCTGGACACGATGTCCAAGGTGCAACCCCGACCATCCGATCGCGGGTACCGCACAACAAGATGCAACCTCGGTAAAGCCACTAGCACTAGTCTGACGGCGCGAAAACCAACACACGCGCCACGATGAAACAACCGAAACTCAACGGTCGACACGACCGAAACCCGAAGGTCAAAGTCACGGAAACTGACAGTCTGTCACTCTCTGTCCAGAACAGGAGGACCTCCCACTAGAAGCACAGCCGGTAGCGTCCCCTGACGTCTTACACCACGCCGCAGGTGAACCGCCTGGCGTGGTAGCTCCTACCAAAGGCGCGAACACCGTACAAGTAACCACAAACAAGTGACTAGTTGGGGTCACGCCCCTCGACGTGCGTCCACTGTCCCCAACCACGTGTGCACACACAGACCACGCGTCCTAGGTCTGGCCCTCTGACCGGTTTTCCCCTGGCACTGGACTCTGATTAGACGAGGGGCCCGACGGAAACCAGTCTAAAACCGTCCTCAGGGTAAGCCCGTACACCACTCCCTGGTGCGACCAACACACGCGTACTGGTAGGATACGACTAGTGGAGGGTCACTGAAGGAGTAGACTCTCAAGTCAACGGAAAATAACGTCCGCATCCGACGACGTACGGGGACCACCTCACGTACCGGCCCCGTCGCACGGTGACCACAGTCGGAGAAGAAACAGGACTCGTAGTCCACGGCCACGCACGCACCCTGCGCGAGAGTCGAGAAAACTCAAGTGGCGCTAAGCCACTGGGCTCTGGGCAGTCCTCTAGACGCACTACACCCAACGGTCCTTGAGTCACAAGACTCGGGGTCAAGACCGTTGTACGCAACAGCACAAGGCCGTCAATCTAGTCTAATCTCTAGGTCTAAAACCACGGTGTAGACACGCCATTCCTGACGTCTCCTGAGAAAGTCTCATATTACTATACAACGCCCCGCGACGGCTTACGCGTTTTGAATCACTTGAGTACTTCCTTTTCTTGAGTCTTCTTCCGCCCTTTTCGGCATCCGGAATTGTCTCGTCACGGCATTCGGACGGCATCAACACCAGTCGGACGCATCAGGAGGTTCCGGAATCAAGAAGGGGGTCTACCGGGCGGCCACCGACGCCTGATCCGAGGACCCGGGTGGGTCTTTATGGGGGCGTCCAGGCCTCTGGACGCCCCCATCTTTTAATTTATTTTATTTATGTTTCTCAGGGCCCAAAAATAAATAAAAAAATAATATATTAATGGAGGCGTCCAGGCCCCTGGACGCCTCCATAAAAACAAAAATAAATAAAATATTTATAAAATGCCACTTGGCATAAAAAAGACAAAAATAATTAAATATATATATTTAATGAAGGCGTCCAGGGCCAGGACGCCTCCACAAAAACAAATAAAAAAAATTAAAAATGCCAGCCCTATCATAAAAAGACAAGAAAGACAATAAAATAATATATTTTTGGAGGCGTCCAGGCCTCTGGACGCCTCCATCAACTCCCTCACGGGCGCCGGCCACCGAACGACGGTTTGTCGTGTGTGAAAAAATCCAAATTATAGAGACGTCCGGTCAGCTGGACGCGCCCATTTCTGAATCACGAGGCGCCGCTCACAAAACCACGCGTTGTGCCGAACCGCGTGCGGCCGTCGTCGGTTTTCGGTGGACCTGATTGAGGCGTCCGGGACCCTGGACGCCTCCACAAAAGTATTCCAAAAAAATCAATAAAAATAGAATAAAATATTATTTCGGCCCTGATGGAGGTGTCCAGGGTCCTGGACGCCTCCACCTTCCGGAGCTCTATAAATAGAGGCCCACCCCCTCAGTTCTAAGGAGCTAAGCAATGATCCGATAGGCTGCCGGAGCCCAGAGGCTACGGAGTCATTTTTCTAACCCGTGGGGTCTTTTGTAGGTGGAGGTTCTGCCGGCTTCTCGGGTGCCCACGCTCGCGAGAGGAAGGTCGTCTTCATCCACCGCGCTTCTACGTCGTCCCCACGCTGCCGGAGCTCCGCCGAATTTCACCACCGGCACATCCAATAAGCCAACTCTTTCCTTTTCTTCGTAGTTCTTTTGCATTCATCATCTCGCATCCATCATCTCATTTTCCTCCTACTCGAGTCCGAGAGGGGTTTAAAAGATAACACCAACCAGGTGTGTGTCTTCCCGTTATTTCGTCATTTTTATTGCAAGGATATGAATACTACACATTCATCTTTCTAAGCCACTTGTCATTTGTTTGTCGTTGTTTTGCAAGGGTAGCCGAGGAAAGCCCTCTCCGTCGGCCGGCCGGAAGGAGAGGAAGAAGCAACCCGCCATCTCCCGCTCTTGAGGTAGGCGCGATCACTTTCTTATTTTGGGGTCTTTCGGCCCCTGGCGATCACATCTTTTCATCGAGGCCGCGGCGAGTCACTTCCCCAATGGCCGTTTAAATTTCTGTTCTCATATTCTCTTTATATCCTGTTATATTTCGTTCATATCATCGAGGCCGCGGCGAGTCACTTCCCCAATGGCCGTTTAAATTTCCGTTCTTACATTCTCTCTATATTCTGTTATATTCTGCTCATATCATCGAGGCCGCGGCGAGTCACTTCCCCAATGGCCGTTTAAATTTCCGTTCTTACATTCTCTCTATATTCTGTTATATTCTGCTCATATCATCGAGGCCGCGGCGAGTCACTTCCCCAATGGCCGTTTAAATTTCCGTTCTTATACTCTCTCTATATTCTGTTATATTCTGCTCATATTCTCGAGGCCGCGGCGAGTCACTTCCCCAATGGCCGTTTAAATCTCTGTTCTTATATTCTCTTTTATATTCTGCTATATTCTGCTCATATTCTCGAGGCCGCGGCGAGTCACTTCCCCAATGGCCGTTTCAATTCTTGTTATTTAATTTCTGCACCATTCCCGTCCCCCCGAGGTCGCGGCGAGTCACTTCCCGCTATGGCCGTTTGAACCCCATATCTTGCTATATTATACTTGTCCCGCTCGCCCCGCCGGAGCAATCTCCCGTGGTGGCCCCTTCTCTCTCTTCTCTCATCTCTGTGTTGCAGCAAACAGCAAAACAAACAAAAAGAGGAGCCCGCGCGCTCTCCGCATCCTCTTCCCCGCTCCATCGAACTCCGAACCGCGTGACGTCGCTCACAGATTGGCGATCACGGTGGGACATCTACTGCTTCCTCCCGGCTACCCTTGCAAGTTCGGCACCACCCGTGCCTCTCCACCTTGGCGCCCACGCGCGCCCCCGTTGTGCTCACGGCAGCACCGTCAGTTCTGATTGGTTCTTTGTTTATTACATGTTTGTTATTTCTGTTGTTTTCCCACTCCATATATCTGTCAGCATTCCATTGCATACATCCATTCCTCTTTTCTATCCTTTTTTCATTTTTTTTGAGGATCACCCTTTCCCGGTGAAGGAAGGACTCTCCGTTTGGGAATTCCTCTCAACGGACTAGAATCTCCTACACTGGGACCTCCGTAAGTCCCCGACATCGAAGAATCTCCTCTTCGTTCACTGGGCTGGTTGTACCATTGAAGTTCCCCGAGTTAGTCATTTCATTCGTGGTGAGACGAGAGACCCTAGCTGACACGGCGGTGAAACAAAAAATAAACTAGGGTCCCTATCTTGTGTGAACTTCGGATCTCGCTAAAAACACAAAAAAAATCATCAAAATCAAAACAAAAAAAAGGGCGTAAAGGCATCCACTTGTTTGATAATCTCTGCTACCTACTTGCTAGTGTATGTTTTTGCGTTCTGGGAGAACTGTGAGCATGTCTCACGAGTCTTCTGAGGAGAACCACCCTAGCCGTGGTTTGACAGCCGACCCGCGAGTCTATGCTATGGACTCGGGTCCTTCTCATGACCCCTCGCATGAGGTGCAGGTTATTGCCGGGGACACGTCCCCGCCACAGGATATCACTTCCTTACTGGGCGTCCTCGCCAACACGGAGCTTACCTCTGAACAGCTCCGGGCCTTCCAGGCCATTCTAAAGGGGAAATCTGTTTCCCCCACGCCCCAGGAGTCAACTCCGGCTATCGCACCTCTCCACGAGTCCGTGCAGGCCATTCCATCTCCTTCATTGGCGCAAGCCATCCAGTCTCCCTCGCTTCAAGGACAAGCGAGCCAACAACCTCCCTCATTCCAATTCCCGTCACAATCTCAAACTCCCGGTGTTCCTCACACACCGTTTCAGCCAGGGCCAACTGTCGGTGGTCCGACAGTTCCCTCTCATTCCGGGTTTCCCCCTCAAGTCTCCGGGAGACAGTTTCTCCCCCAATGGCAAGTGCCACCTTCACCCCCAGAGGAGCTCGCCCAATCGCTCCTCAATAGGTTCAATCGCATGGACGAGCAGTTTCAAAATCTGAGAAGAATGGTGGACGTGAAAGCCACCCCGGAGGTTGCTTTGCCAATCCTCCCCGTCATTCATCTTCCTCCCTCCGAAATGCCCACGTACCGCAGATACAATGGTACCGGCAACCCCTTCATTCACCTCAAGGACTTCATGTATGAGTCCTCCTATTGGCAAAACGATCAGAGGTCCCTGGCATACCTCTTTCGGAGATCATTGGATGGTCCCGCGCTTGAGTGGTTCTATTCTCTGGAGCCCCGCGAGGCCGAGAATTTTGAAATAGTGCAGAGAAGGTTCTTGCAGAAATATAGGGATAGGGTCGGTCCCTCACTCTCCATTACCGACCTAGTGGCCGAAAAGATGAAACCCGACGAGGATTTTGTCCGATATGCTGATAGATGGAGGTCTCTGGCGGAAAGAATAAGGGATACCCTCTCCGAGCCCGAACAAGTGAAAATGATTGTGTCTAATGCAACCCCGCAGTTCAGACACGTCCTCGCCATGAATAAACTTACTACAATGGAGGAACTCTATGAAAGGGCCCGATACATCCAAACCCAGCTAAAAGACTCCCCCATCATGAACATGTTTGAGTCGCCGAAGCCCAAAGTGGTCAGAAAGACAGGCGCTGGTGTCCCGGGCGGAGCCACAGAAGGGGTCGTGACAAATGAGCAAGTCAGTGCGGTCAACAATGCCAACTATGCAGTCAACCCAAGGCCTCAACAAATGCCCCGACTACCCCTTCAATCAGGTCCTTTCCCTCTCCGTCCTCCACCCCAAAATAATCCACCCCAGGATAATATGCCTCCATTACGCCAACCCCAGCAACAACAACCACAACCTCAGCAACAACAACCACCGCTTCAGTACAACCAAGTTCCACCCCCGGGGAACTATGGTCCCCAACAGCAACAAAGGAGGCCGCTCGGTCCTAAGAGAGCCTACTATCCACCATTGCCAGAAACCTTAGCAGATATTTTTAATGCCCTCATGGCATCAAACCAACTCGCCCTACCCAGAGAAAGGCCCGCCTGGCCCCCCAATGTTGATACCTCCAAATACTGCGTCTACCACAGGCAGCCGGGACACACAGTGGATTACTGCTTCCATTTCAAAGATTACATCCATGATATGAATGATGAACATCAAATAGATTGGGATGAGATGAGACGGTACGTCGCGGCTCTCAAGGCTAGGAGACCTCCTCAGAGGCCACAGCAGCAGTTACAACAGCAGCAGCAGCAGCAACCACAACAACAACAGCAGCCTCAGCAGGCCCCACAACAACAGCCCGACATGGGCATAATCCAGAATCCACTACCGGAGCACCAACAGCCCAATCATCAGGTTAACCCCATCTCCTCCTTCCCGGAAGTCGGGAGAGAGCAGGTGTGGCACCAGGAAAGTACCTCCATTCTTTATACCTCCAACCCTATCGTCATGCAACCCCCTCACCTTGCCCGGGTAGCACCTCTCTCTCATCAACCCGCATCGGTATCGCCTTCACCATTTCCACTACCATTACGCCCTCTCATCCGCACCCCGACCTCCTATCAACCGACACTTTCTACTACGCCTTCACACCCTCTCACCTTCTCCCACTCCCCCACTTTACCATCCACCTCTACCACATTTACCCCTACGCCTTCTAAACCCCTTATCATCCGTCCACCATACATAACCCCGTCTTTCTCCACCACATCACCACTAATGCCTTCAAAACCACTCATCACCCACCATCCACCTCAAAACCTTTACCCGTTTCAAACCTTACCTCCACCTCCACCTTCCAAACCCCTTATCCTTCATAATCCGCGCGATATCCCCTCTACCTCCGCCATGCCTCCACCTAACAAACCCCTCATCAGAATCCCTGCTCCCGTCATCACCCCTGCTTCATCAACCATTCCTCCACTACTACCCCTCAAACCCCTGTTAAAACCCACTGCTACCCCCACAGAGGTACAAAAGCCGCAGGCAATGGTGCTCCGGAGTGGAAGGATTTTCCACAGGGTTTTCCCCCACAACAGTCAGAATCCCGAGCAATCTCAGCCAGAGAAGGATGATGCAGAACAACCAGAAAGAGCTATCCCTGGAACACAGTATGATCTACTGAAACACTTGGACAAGACGCCTGCCCGGATCTCCATCCTAGAGCTACTTCAAAGATCCACATCCCACCAGGCGGCCTTGATGGAATATCTTCAAAAGGTCATGGTTAATGAAGACCTCCCCGTGGAGAAGATTTCGACCGTCCTGACCCCAACAGACACACAACCAGCCATCATGTTCCACAACTACGAGCTCGCTCCCAAGGAAGCTCGGAAATATGCATTGTGCATTTCAATAAAAATTAATGGGGTATCCATAAACCCGTGTCTTGTCGACACGGGTGCATCCATAAATGTGATCTCCATGAGCACTCTTCAGTTGTGTGGGGTCAACGAGGAACAAATAAGACCTTCCTCGATCACGGTCACGGCTTATGACAATAGCAAAAGGCCGCCGCAGGGGATGATTATTCTGAAGGCAGAACTAGGCCCCATGTCAATTCCCACGGAATTCCATGTCCTCGACATGGACCCCACATTCAAGGCTATACTGGGTCGCCCTTACATCGAAGCCATGGACGCTGTGCCTTCCACCAACCATCAGTGCATGAAGTTTCCTTACAATGGGAGAATTATTAAAGTGGTCAGTACACCTGTCCTTCACACAGTGGATGCTATCAACACCTCTCTGCCCTCTGTTTGGCCGTCTCATCGGCCCATATTGTCACTACTGGATGTGCGTGATCCATCTCACATTCCACTAGCACCAAAGGAGCCGGTCAGGGCAACCGCAACATCATGTCTCCCTTTTCACTCCAAAGGTTGGGAGATTATGAGGAACATCGGCTATCAACAAGGAAAGGGTCTGGGCGCACAGTTACAGGGTATGCTCAAACCGCCAAAGGAAATTAGGCCGAACCGCAGGTTTGGCCTAGGCTTCAAAGGACCGTTCAAGGCAGATTGGAAGCCCCTCACGTGGACTCTATCAAACCACTTCAACAGAGGACCCGTTGTTCAGATGGGAGATCACCCACGAGAAGCATATGGAGGATCACATGCTGTATATTTGGCTGAAAAATGTCCGAGGATCACCAAAAGAGGCAAGATCAAAGATCCGGAATGCGAGTGGGACAAATGGTTCGACATATGGGACATTTCCGTTGCACTGGAAAGGATGTTCTCATCTCCACAGCTTGAAGGACCACCATTGATCTCCGAAATACCAGAGAATATTACCACTCTTGCCAAGGTTCCAAACTATCCTCGTCCTCGCCAGAAGGACTCTGTCATCGACGGATCTTCATCCGTCCTCAACATTGCCGTCGACGGCTCATTAGCCGCCATCCTCTCCATCCACTCGTCTCAGCCTTTGCTGATATCTTCTTCCTGGGCCAGACAATTGTCTGATGATCTTCCCAGGTCCCCTTCTTTGCTTACATACCTACGCGGGCTTTTCAACCCGCGCCAGGTCTTCAACCATGATCTGCTCTACGAGCCCCACAATCCTCTAGCCATAACCACTTTCCTCTCTCCTCCAATCTCTTTTCACTGCTTTGTCATTAAAAATGAAAACGAAAAAAAAACGTCAATTTTCAAACTCTCCAACAACACATCTTCGTTGAGGAAACCTCCTACATCTCCCACGGGTGCGTACCGCCTTGCGGACCACCCGTCCAAGGTCCGATGAGCGACCTTTTCTACCCCTCCTCTGAGGGGTCTTCTCCTGTACATTCTACACCATCCTCCTCATCTTCCTCTTCTTCTGTAAATATTGTCAGTCAATCTAGGAATGATAGGCCAAGGGTAGTACCTAGGAAGAAATCCAAGGGTAGGCAGATCCCTCGTCGATTCCTTCTGGATTTGGCCGCCAGGTGTCAGGCCCTTCTTGCCATCCCCCAGTTGTTAGAAAATCCCATCCAGCTACCCGAAATAGAATGCGAGGGCGACTGTGCATCTGATGAAGGGTATGGAGTCTACGAGATCACGAATGAAGAATGCCCCACTGAAGATGAGGGTGAAGAATATGAGGATGCGGCGGGCGCATACGCTAGCGGAATGAGGAGATTCGACGAGCCGTCAACCGCCGTAGAAGAATCCACCAAAGAAGTCAACTTGGGGACTGAGGAAGACCCTAGGATCATCCTCATAAGTGACAACCTACCACCCTCTGAAGAAGAGGCATTAATTGAGGTCCTCAAGGAATATAAGGACACGTTTGCATGGAGCTACGAGGATATGCCGGGTTTGGATTCAACCTTGGTCGAACACCGTTTAACCCTAAAACCAGGGTCCATCTCGGTAAAACAAAGGTTAAGGCGTTTCCACCCTCAGATGGCTTTGAAAATGAAAGAAGAGGTCGATAAGCTCCACAAAGCCAGGTTCATTAGAGTCGTTCTTTATCCTCAATGGGTGGCGAACATTGTCCCGGTCATGAAGAAAGATGGGAAAGTCAGGATTTGCATCGACTTCCGGGACCTTAACCGCGCGTGTCCAAAGGATGATTTTCCCTTACCTCACATTGATGTGTTGATTGATAACACGGCAGGTTATGAAACCCTCTCTTTCATGGATGGATTTTCAGGATACAATCAAATTCGTTTGGCAGAAGAGGATCAGGAAAAGACGTCATTCACTACCCCTTGGGGAACATATTGTTACGTGGTCATGCCGTTTGGGTTAAAGAATGCTGGAGCTACTTACCAAAGAGCGATGATGGCCATATTTCATGACATGATGCACATATATCTGGAAGTGTATGTGGATGACTTATTGGTGAAATCAAGGACCAGGATGGAACATCCAGAAGTTTTGGCTAAGGTCTTGCAAAGGTCAAGAGAATTCCAATTGAAAATGAACCCGAAAAAGTGTGTGTTTGGTGTGTCGTCAGGTAAATTGCTGGGGTTCATTGTGAGTAAAAGAGGGATCGAGATAGATCCCGACAAAGCCAAGGCTATCAGGGATATGCCGCCTCCCAAGAATTTGAGGGAAGTCCGAGGTTTAATCGGCAGGCTGCAGTTTATTCGTCGGTTTGTGTCTCAACATTCACAAAGGTGTAGACCTCTCTACGAGTTGACCAAGCCAGGAGTAGAATTCCACTGGAATTCTAAATGTCAGAAAGCTTTTGAAGGGTTGAAGGAATATCTGGCTAGTCCACCCGTTCTCATTCCACCTAAACCAGAAAAACCTCTGATCCTTTACATCTCAGTCTTGGATGACTCCGTGGGAGCCGTCCTCGCACAAGCTGATGAAGAAGGCAAGGAACGGGCAACCTATTACTTGTCCAAACTTCTCAATCCCTGTGAGCAGAAGTACACCGGCATGGAGAAAACCTGTGCTGCCCTCGTTTGGGTAGTGCAGAAATTGAAGCACTACTTCTTGGCTCACGAAGTCCACTTGATTGCTCGAATGAATCCTATCAAATTCC
The DNA here is from genome assembly GCA_022559845.1 of Amorphophallus konjac. Classification (NCBI taxonomy): domain Eukaryota; kingdom Viridiplantae; phylum Streptophyta; class Magnoliopsida; order Alismatales; family Araceae; genus Amorphophallus; species Amorphophallus konjac. Next base: position 134,197 of record JAHNEJ010001310.1, read on the forward strand.
TTCTGGAGAAAGCCGTCCTTACGGATAGGCTAGCACGCTGGCAAAGTTTTCTCTCTCAGTTCGACATCACCTACATCCAGCAAAAGGCGATTAAAGGTTATGCCATAGCCGAGCATCTCGCTCACCATCCTCTTCCCAAGTTCGATCCCGTCCAATCAGAGTTTCCAGATGAGGAACTAATGTCCATCAACCAATCAGATGAGCCAATGTGGACACTATATTTTGATGGAGCTCTGAATTCTCAAGGGAGAGGAATCGGCATCGCCCTCCTGTCGCCGGAAGGCCTCACATTCCCATTGGCATACCAGCTCAAATTTCCAGTCACCAACAATATAGCCGAATATGAAGCTCTTCTAGCTGGCCTAGGACTCGCTCATTCTTTTCGTATCACTGAGTTGCGAGTCGTAGGTGATAGTCAACTCATCCTTCGCCAGGTACTCACTAAGTATCGCACTCGCGATCCCAAACTCAAGCCATACCAAGAACTCACTGCTGCCTTTGCCAAACTGTTCACAAAACTGATCTTTGTTCATATCCCTCGTCATCAGAATATTCTCGCCGATGCCCTCGCCTCATTGGCATCATCCATAAGGTTCCCTCTAGGAAGATGGTTTAAGTCCATTTCCATCTACAAACTTCACGCCCCTGCAGTCGATGATGCTTCCTACGTAAACATCAAAGACAGGATAGCAAGGAAGATCCTGCAGGAAGATATCCTTGAGAAGAGGGAGCTCATGTTGGCAGAGGCCGAAGAAGAACTGGCTGATGAAGAGAAACCATGGTTCTATGAAATTGTCAAATATTGCCAAGATCAGTCTTATCCTGAAGGGGCCACCACAGAGGACAAGAAAGCCATAAGAAGGGTGGCTCAGAAATACACATTGATTGGAGGTCTACTCTATAGGAGGAGCCTTACTGGTATTCTGTTAAGATGTCTTGGTGACGATGAGGTTTGGAAATGTGTAGAAGAGACGCACTCGGGTGTGTGCGGTGGCCACGTGAATAGTCAGATGCTCGCCAAGAAGATCATTCGTCAAGGCTTTTATTGGCCCACTATGGAAGAGATTGTGCTGTCTATGTCCGTAGGTGTGTCAAGTGTCAACTTCACGCCGATAAAATCCATTCACCATCTTCCTCACTTCATCCAATATCCTCCCCATGGCCTTTCTCCATGTGGGCATTCGACATCATTGGTCCCCTAGGTGATCCCAATTCCCTCACCAAGCAGAAATCTTTCATCCTTACTGCGACGGAATACTTCACCAAATGGGCCGAAGCCGAAGCTTACGCGGAAATCAAGGCGTCAACAGTCTGCAAGTTCATCATGAAGAACATTCTCGCCAGATTCGGCGTCCCAAGCACGATCGTCACCGACAATGGGCCACAATTCATTTCTCAGGACCTACAGGACCTCTGCAAAAGGTACGCAATTGCATTGCATCATTCATCGCCTTATTACCCACAAGGTAACGGCCAAGCGGAGGCCACCAATAAAACATTGCTCAAAATCATCAAAAAAACCTGCGAGTCTAGTAAGTTTTCAGACTGGCCAGAAAAGCTTATCGAAGCCCTATGGGCCTATCGCACTTCAATCCGTACCCCCACCGGGCAGACTCCATTTGCCCTCACTTATGGTATGGAAGCGGTAGTCCCGTACGAGACTCTGATCCCTTCTCTCAGGGTACAATTGGATGAGGAATTTCCCCTCGACGATCGTCGTAATTCACTCCTCGCCCAGTTGGAACTCTTGGATGAGAAGCGGCTGGCCGCCGCCGAACACGCGCGTGTGTATCAAAATAGACTCGCTCGCTTTTACCAAAAGAAAGTCGTTGAGAGAAAATTCAAAGTCGGTGAGATGGTCGTAAAAAGAATTTTTGTCAAACCTGGAGGGCCGCGTTCTAAGCTCCAACCCAATTGGGAAGGACCATTTGTAATTCAAGCCGTGTACCCTGGCAACGCCTACAAGCTAATCAACGCCGAAGGGACCGAGTTATCCCACCCTTGGAATGGGCTTTATCTTAAGAAATACTACCCTTAGCACAAAACAAAAAAAAATGATGAAAAGATAAAAAACATCAAAAACAAGGAAATATTGAAAACCACTAAAAATATGGAAAATTCAAAATGCCGATGCCTGGCAGGCACCATGTAGTTAAGTCCCTGCATCTAACCTTCATGTTAGGATAGGGCCCATTAAGGCTTGGTAGGCACCGGGTCTTGGTTTGCCAGAACCGTGGAGACCCCTGTCCGGCCACGTCGGCCTATGCTCGCTCGAAGGAAGCTAACATGTGTTCACTTATGTATTTTATTCAAAAAAAGTTGGTAGCATCACCTACGGTAGGGCCACACCTAGAAGATCTCCGGAAGCTGTAATCTTTATTCTTTTCTCTTCGACCAAATGAGACAGTCGGCGCCCTTAAAACGCTGAGCATGAGAAACCGAAACTCAAACCCCAAAGGCAAGAGTAGGACCCATTTCCTCGAGCATCGATCAGAGCACGAGAAGAGGGCAGTGTCCCCGCAGGCATACGAAGAGGGAGCCCACCAACGTCAAACGACTATATCTCCCTCACAGAAAGAAATACAAAATCAAAATCAAGAGAAAAGCCTGGTCGTGACCGTGCCTGGTACGATAAACGGAACCCCTCAAAGCAAAAGTCTGAATCCACAAAGGGGGGCCGTGGAATGTAAATGCTCGAGATTTGGTCCGAAGTTGTCCGAAAGGAAAGAGTTAATGGGCCCTTATTCGCTCGCCGGGTTAACGGCTTTGCCGGTCCTCTCAGGAGGTTTATCCCCTACGCTCTTCCTTCTCCCTCTAAAGATGAAGGTTCGATGGAGTTTCTGAAAGGTGAAAACTGCCCAGGGTCTGCGACCTTATTTTAATATACACATTTTGGTTGCCTACTTTGAAAAGCAAAAGCTATCGCTGCGAAGGAGTCTCCGTGTTTCTGGCTGGTCAAGACCCCTGTTTACCACCTTGATGTCTTCTTGTTTAACCTCGGGCTTAGGCCAATGCAAGCGCGTCACCTATGGGTGCGACGGCGTCTGATTCCGGGTCAGCGTCGCGCGGTTGGTCGTTAGGGTTCCAGGGTGTTCCATCTTATACCATCTAGAGTTGTGAGGAAACAGACCCGGGTCGGGCAAATCATCTACCTCAAACACCTTTTGGGTGAATCCCTGTGGTCGGAAGCAACTGGGAGCCTAAGCATGGCATGACGGTATTGTCATCAGGGTAAGTCTTAGCCGGCGGGATCGTCATTCGAGGGGTCTAGAGGCCCAAATCAACCTAGATGTGCACTTAAGATACCTGGGAGGTTAGTAAGAAACCCCTGTCTCACGTAGGTTAGGTGCCATTTGGGTGCTTGCCGGGCGTTAGCAATAAAAAAAATTGAAATGATAAAAGCAAAAAAAAATGGAAAAGAGAAATGTACATATTTGCAAACAAAAAAAATCTTTTTATGATAAACAAAAAAAAATATCAAATATAAAAAAGAAAACAAATCAATTTTGCATGATTGCATTTACGTGCATCATCTCACTTTTAATATCGCTTGCATTCGTGTGCTTGCCTGTCGCATTTATCATCACCGCATCTTTCCCTTGCCTTCGTTAAATAAAGGCTTGGCCCCTTGACCAGTTATCAAGGACAGTCACAGTGACCATTTGCTTATTGAGCAAGGGGCCAAGTCAGAACAGAAATTCTGATTTGTTTGTTTCAGTGATATGTGCAGGGATTCAGGTAACTGAAGCAAAGGTGAAAAACAAACAAACCAAACCTTGTGTTTTATTCCAAAAAACCAAAAAAATTTACATCAAGTTCCGCCCTCTCTCTCTGCATTACTCGTCCCACTACTCTCCGGGCAAAACACTCTCAAAGGTGCTACCCAACTACGAAAAGCGGTACTCCTGCCGCTCTGTACTCCTCTTCCTATTCCCACATCCCGGCGTTGATCCACGGAAGCAGCAGAGAAGCTACCAACACGAAAGCCACGCTCTCGTGCTTTTCGGTAGCGCTCCTCACCATCTCTCAGCCACTGTTCAGCAAGACCAAGGCCGATTCGGAGTTCGAATAGTTGGGCCTCCATGGCCCTTCGCTCCTCCCTTTCAGCCAAACTGTTGGCTCTTTCTCTCTCTGCGTTTCTTTCCCTCTCTGCCCGTTCTCTCTCACGGTCTTCCCTCTCTAACTGGAGAGTGATCCTCAGTTCCATAGCATCCCTGGATGAGTCGTCATCAGGATGACGCCGCAGTTCCCTCTCCAGTTCTGCTATCCTAGCCTCCTTCTGCGCAGCTTGGGCAAGCGCTTCTTCCGTCTCCTTTTCCTGCCGAGTGTACCATCTCAGATACGCGATAAGGCGTAAACAAAGAGAACTCAACGCTGAAACTTTTACCTGTATACGGAGCATCCCTTCTGCCTCCGCAGCACGCTGCGTGGCGTGAGCAAGTTGCTCATGAAGCGAGTCAAGTTCTGAGGTGGGAATCCACAAGCTGGAAGAGGCACCACCTACTCCCATCGCTGGGGAGGCTGCGCCAATCTGGGCATGCTGCGACCATGTGAATTAGCAGCCAACATCTGGAATCTGGGGTTTTAATTAGGAACGTACTGTACACCTACCAAGGCGCTCGTAGCTCCGCGGGCATCACCCAACTGTTGTTCCATCTCTGCCAAGCGAGTTCGTAAATTCGCTATCATGGCATCCCGGACATCCTGCAGCCTTACAAGTCAGCATTTTTACCAGAAAAACCAAGAAAAGGAGAAAGAAGAGAAGAGAAAAAGGGGAAACCTACCTCCACAAGTCCCCGGGGTTGGAACCGTTCTGCGTACTTTGTCCTATATAGACGCAAGTAGTCCTCGCTGTCCCGCGCCTGTGATTCTACAATCGTGCCACCCCGTTGCCAGTCCTCATACTGTTCGGGGAATCGCACGCGCCAGTCAATGCAAGTCGCCGGTCCCCGCGTCTTTCTCCCGACACGAGGTGGCGCAGCTGAATCCACCCATTCTTGAGCCAGTCCTAAAGTCCTCATAACTAATCGTAGCCGAAGCGGCTCGATTTCATTCAGGCAGTGCATCCATAGTTCCCGTCCGAACCGGGCACGACTTGCTAGAACCCACGGCTGGTTGGCATCGACCATGTCTGAGTAGGGTCTCCAGTTTACCATCGCTGTAGGGAACTCCTGTAGCTCCCGCCTTAACACCATCAGTTGGTAGGTTAGGGGTGCCGCACTCATGACGGGTTCCCACCGCCTGGCTAGCGGCACCATCACGGGTCGCCAATGTCGAGCTCTCCCCATAGGGAGGTAATAATAGCTCCATAGCTGCTCGGCGCAGGTCATCAGCACCTTGCGAAAACAACAAAAAAAATACAAAACAAGCAAAACCAAAAAATACCTGGATGAATGGTGTGAAACCACTCACAGTCATCTCACGATCCGTTTCTTGGAATAGGCCTGCAAACAAGTGTGCCAGCATGGCGGCTCCCCAGGCATAATACCCTACTCTTTCAAGGTCTGACAGCAGCTCCAGGAAGCAACATTGGATACCATCCCCTTTCGAGCTCAGTACCAATCTCCCCAAAAGGAAGAGGAGAAATCTCCTCAAATCTATGTTACATCTTTCCCAGTTGCCGAAATCTGTGCAGTACACGGCACGGCATCCTATTTCCATCCTTTCCATGAACTCTTCTGAGGATTCGTCGTCCCGCCGACGAGTGTCGGTGAGCCCTAATGCATCCATGAGGGACGCCCTAGCTACCGACCTGTTCTTCCGACCATCTAGGTCCAAACCCAGTAACTTCTGGGCACCTTCTCTGTAGTCCGCGTAAGTGACTCCGGTCACTGCCTCGCCTTCTACCTTCAGGCTTGTGATCCGGACCACATCCTCCAAGCTGGGCACCATGTGCCCCCAGGGCATCAGGAATGCCCGGCTCACTGGGTCCCATCTCTCACACAAGGCTTGGATCAGGACTAGGTCAAGCTGGATCGGCTCGATCCGAAGGAAGGTACCAAATCCCATCACGTCTAGCCTCGCCTTCTGAAAATCTGGGAGGCCCCTGTACGCTGCTACTACCAACTCCCATAAGATTTGTGATTTCATCACAACCTACACATACAAGGAATGGGGGTGAGGTTTGGTCAGAAGAAAGGAAGAAAAAATGAGAAAAGGGCAAGAAAACTTGGCTTACGAGTTGTGATTGGGCCCTTTCGCTGAAGTGCCCTTCAAAGTCTGAAAGCCTCCTGGAACTACTACCACTGGACCTGCTTCTCTTCGAGGAATGGGAAGATTCGCCCTCCATCCAACTCTCAGAATTTTGAACTCCTCCTCTCCCGTAAGAACTTGTGCTCCTCGAGTTATCTCTCGATATACCTGGAAGATAAAAGGGACAAGAATTTATAGAAATGGAAGGAGTGCGGGCCAAGATTGCCTCCATCACCTGTCGATGATAGCCCTCGCAATAAGACACCGGCCAAGCGGCCCCATGTGTCGCTTCACCGCTCGCACAGGGTGATTGACTGGACGAAGAATAGGACGAATAGCCCCTATGTTGTCTAGGGATACCCTATCATGTTTTGGAGGACGCCCGCAAAATTTGGCACAACATCCGGGAAAAGGAACTAGGGCCGTCAGTATTGACTTCGACGGCAGATTCCCGTGGAAAATGGTCACAACAAGACGTGATTCTCCGCTCGAGGCGGAGTCTCGACAGATCCGTCACATGGGAACAGTGCAAAGGAGAAGAAGTGTAGGGAAGAAGGAACGCACAAGAGGACAAACAAGCATCAGAAAATCAAATCACTCCATTCATAATTCTACATAAGCTGTCAAAAGCACTACAAACATAAAGAGGTGACGGGTCCACTAGCCCGCCAATCCTCACCATCACTCATCTCTCAGGGCACTCTCCTCCTCTCCCCCGAGGTGAGGGTCCCTCAGAAGCCTCCGGGATCCCCGTGCAGTAGCACCTGCCTCGCCTCTGGGCGCCTGCTCCGCAGCAGTGACTCGCTGCTCCTCCCCTGGCGTGGCGAAGAAGCCACTGGCGGCAAAGCGACCGGACTGGCGGAGTCGCTCCCCGAACTCTCGCGCTCTCTCGTAGCGCGTCTCCATCCCTCCTAGCCTCTGCACGACGGCCTGAAGGCCCAGCTGGAGCTCCCTCACTTGGGCCTCCAAGGCCCTCCTCTCGGTCAGATCCCGCTGTCGCTCGGACCTTCTCTCGGCTTTCTCTCTCTCTACCTCTCTCCTCATCATCTGCAGAAGAACCCTTAACTCCAGGATGTCTGGAGAAGGTCTCTCCTCACCACGATGCCGCAGCTCCGCTACAGTCGCCACCCAGGCGTCACGCTCCTCTTCCGCCCGGGTCGCACGGGCCACCGCACCGCAAGTTGCTCCCGGAGGGAGCAATCTCGAGAAAAGGGGCCGAGGAGCTGGAAGATCCGCCAGCCACTCCCACCGTCGCTGTCTGCTGGGCACGCTGGAACAAAATAAACAACGGCCGTCAGTGAAACTCCAAAATCTGAAGTTAAAAGTGCGGCACGTAACTTACCAGGAGCGACAGCTCATGTTGAGCGACGGCCAGCTGCCGCCTAGTCTCTGACAGCTGGGCGCGCGAGCCGCCGATGCCACGCGTGTCCCCAGCTTGGGGAAGCCCCGCGTAACTCTCTCTCTGCCGCCGCAGGAAGTCGGCACTGTCCTGCACCAGTACACCCCCTTGCTGTCCAGGGAGACGTACGGGCCAGTCCTCGAGCCTCGCCTTGCCGCGACTCTCCCTCCTGATGCGGCTCGGCTCGTCCGCACTCGCCCACTCATCGGCCAGGCCCAGGGTCCTTGCCATGTCCTGCACCAAGAAAGGGGTCCCATATCAGTCAAAAGGAACGCGTCCCCTGTCTAGGACGCGTCCATCATTTGAGTGCAACACTCGCCGAACCCTTTCCTCCTCGCGCGGCTCGCTTCAAAACCCAAAATGAATTAAAAGAGGAAGAGATCGGAGGACCTACCGAACCGTGTTCACCTCCTCCCACGCCATCGGGCCCCTCGGGTCCCTCGGGGGCCCGAAGCGGCCCTTCCTCCTCCATGGACGTCGTTCCATGCTCAGGCGCGCCCCTCCTTGGGCGAGGATTTCCTCGTCCCTCTCCACCTTCACCACGGTCGGGCCCACCGAACTCCATCGATCAAAAGAGGAGGAAGGCGAAAAAGGGGCAAGCGCGTTTCGGCGGAAGGCGGGCTCGTTTGCGGGTAAGGCACGGGAGAAGAAAGGACCACCCGTCGCTTTAAATTTAAAATCAAGGAT